>LQNS02277045.1:17540-29695 GCA_001587735.2 Parhyale hawaiensis | reverse complement strand
GAGAGATAAGTCATCAGCCGTAGCACAGATACGAGAGCTTCTCGAACTGAATAAAGCTCGAATTTCCTTCTATCTATTAATGATGAAGAGCGTGACACAAAAGGTAGGTACGTAGGTACTAGCGTATTAATATATAGATATAGTGGCCTTAGCTGTCATTATAAATGACGGCAGAAAATTAGCATTTCAGGAAAATCCCCGCTGTCTCTCGTACTTGTTACTGTTCGGAAGACTTGTTGAATGAAAATTCAGCATTCTGCCTAAAAAAATGGATATATATTATGAGGCGTAGTGAAGTGACATCACTCGTAGCACCGTTTAACAATAAACTTGTCCAGACACAGTCAGGCAGGCTCAGGTCCCTCAGTTAGAGCGCCCAAGTGCGACCTCCGTATCCAAGATACCGACTTCGGTACCTGAATTTTCTCCTATCTTATTCCCATAGAGCGTGTGATGGGTCACCATCACAATCTTCTTTGCTTCTCAAAGGAATGTTCTACATTGAGCCTGTTAGTAGGGATAAATATATACTACATATATCATGTGGTCCAGTTGAATTTCCCGTACTACCTTTACATGCAAGGAGTCATCGTAGGGATTTTGGGCACAATTATCAAAATTTGTTTTTTCGCTGAAAAAGGATCCTCAGGTAATGGGAAAGTGTGTATCAAATTATTATGGGGTTCCGGGCACTATAACTCTCCAAAAAGAGGCCCAAAGGAGGGCAGGGGGTCAGAATGAAAATAATCATGTGCTAATTTTTTGTTTGTGAACCGATTCTTCTGAAATTTGCACAGTATACGTGTTTTTGAAAATGGAACACATGTTGCTCCCACACTTTTTTATTTTGGCTTTAGTTTTTGAGATAATGGGAAATATATGCCTCCATATCGAAAAATTAAAAAAAAAAAAATAGAACTCAATGGCTATATTCATGCGTGAAAAAAAGACAGTTTTGGAATTCATAAAACCTTCGTAACAGAACAATAGAGCGGGATTTTCTATTTTGTTTTCTTTTGATATGAGATATTTCGATCGCTAACTGATTTATAGGGAAAAAAGCAAAATTTTCTATTTTGACCTGTGATGAAAAAAAATGACGGTAAAAATAGAAAATCCGACTCTATGATTTTGTTGGGAATGCTTCAAGAATTCCAAAGCTGTGATGGTTTTTATTTCGAGCATAAAAACTCATTGAGCTCCATAGTTTTGAAACTTCCCATAAAAATATGTACATATCTCCCATTATCTCAAAAACTAAGTCTTAAACAAAAAATTGTTGGAGAAAAATGGGTTTCTTTTTTTTCAAAAATACATATTCTGAGCAAATTTCAGAACAATCTGTCCGTAAATAAAAAAATTGAAAATCTGGTTTGTGTCCTAAAATTTCATGGCGTTTTGGGCACCGAAACCCCAAAGACGGGTCCTAACGGAAGGGGGGAGGGTGTGATGAGGGTTCAAAAATCATGAAATTATGCATGCACATTATTTGTACATGGTAATACAACATGAATACAACATTCAAACTTTGTCAAAAGTGCAAAAAAGTGCATTATAAGACATTTCACCACAATATTTTAGATTTTTGCCTATCGTGTAAAATGTGATTTTTCCACTTAAAAATGAATAGAAGTCAGTGAGTTTTCTTGCCTCAGACAAAACAATAACAGTTTTGGAATCCTTGAACAATTTCTAACAAAATTATAGAGCCGGGTTTTAAATTTTTGCCCTCAAAATCGAAAATTTAGCTTTTTCAATATATTTTAGTTAGCGATCGAAAATCGTATTTCAAAAGAAAACTGAATAGAAAAGAAAACCCCGGGTCTGCTGTTCTGTTAGGAATGTTTCAAGAATTCCAAAACTGTCATTGTTTTTCTCTGGCATGAAAACTCATTCAGTTCTATTCTTTTGAAATTTCCAAGATATTTATAATATATATCGCATTATCTCAAAAACTAAGGCCTAAATAGAAAAATTGTGGGGGCAAAATGGGTTTCTTTTCAAATATACATATACTGGGCAAATTTCAGAACAATAGGCCCGCAAATAAAAAAATTGAAAAAAATATAGAATTCCCCCTCCCCTCATTAACATAGATCACGTTTATGTAGCCGAGCTCAGGTGCACCCTCCCCCCGCCATTGATGCCACCTCATTTACATCTTATTATACTAGAAATCTGTGAACTTTGCATGTTTATTTATTTGCTTGTTTGTTGCCTTCCTCGTTTATTTACTTGCTTGCCCACTGATTCTTTAAGACAGGAAGCAGTTCCATTGTTGAAGATTTACGTCGACTGTATTCTTGATACGGAAGATGAACCTTAGCCCGGTTGCATGAACGAGTTGAACGGGTACGTTAAATTCCAAGGTGATACGGGAAATACAACTGGAGTATATATCATATATGTTTTCCCTTGCTTACAGGTAGAGTGTGAGCGGATGATGGTGACCTTTACGGGCAAGAGATGCGAAAGCAAAGAAGATCGTGCTGGTAACCCAATAGTTCATGAGCCGTCGAGTAGTGTCATTAAATCTTCAAAACTGAAATTTTTCCCTATCTTTTAGCGAATGTTGATATTCCTTTTAGCTCTAAAAACAGTTCACTGTTTCTATTCTTCAATCGTTTTGCTACTGATGCTGGCCACGCGACTATAATTGCAGAATTTCGGTCCTTTAGTGCGCTTGATGTATATAGCAATCAGTATAGAAGTTACAACGCTCCTTAAGTATGTGTCTCATCCTGATGTCTGAACGATATTTTGCCAGACAGCTTGTTTGCTTAGCAGGTAAATACACACGTAAATTAATATTATTCACAGATTTTTGTATAATATAGATAGAAATGAACTTCTAAATGTATACACATATAAACACACGACGGTGTTTATTATACTGTTTTCATTAATAGGCCAACGCTTAGTACCTATCGAGCTGTCTGCCTACCTACATACATTCCTGCCTGTAGTGTGCTTCATGCGTGGCATGCATTCTGCATAAGGAAGCTAGGTAACGTTTTCATGATATATACGAGAGGAATCGGGTAAACCAGGGGATGGCCGTTTTTTATTATGAACCAGAGCTCCCTTGTATAAACCTGTACGGAGTTGCACTGAAGACCTCTCCTCAGAGGTTGTTTACAACCAAGGATTTTCTATGGGTTTAGCTAGGCGAATGATCATTAATTAAGTGCTAATAGGGCGGTCCTGATGCATCCCAACTCGAGTCTCAGTCATATACGAAAGGCAGGCATTGTCAGGCCGAAACGTAAAGGTGTTACGGGTCTACCTGAAAATTCCTACCAATGCGTCAAAGTTTCACTTGTCTAACTCGTAAATGATAAAACCTGCAAGTAAGTAGGGCTTCTGTCAATGCATTGTCTCTGATCAAAGGCACCGGTACGTCTATCGGTAGCATATGGTTAACCCCTCCCATGGGGCCTCGCGTCGAAGCATTATTGTGCTCCATGGCCCGACATACAAGCGCTCCTGGAATCAAACGGTCGTGCGCTGCCACCAATTCCTTCTGTTTGCTTCTCATGTGTAAAATGGGAATCTGTGCCAGCCAGCGGCTCCATTCCACAGACNAGTGGCTTGCGAGAAACACACCGAGAAAGTGGCAGCTTTCGAGTGGTCTCGAATGAACAAAGCGATCTCTGACGTAAAAGAAATAACAAATTCCAATCGGCTCTTATCCTGAGTTATTCTATGTGGCCTTTGGCAGTGCTGACGAGGGGAAGCAAAACCCTGTTGACTTGTCGTTTTATGTGAAAAACTGTTTCAAGCATCAAAGAAAGATAAAGCAGTTACTGCTGAAATATTCCAGCGTTCAATTTTAAAGGGCAGTTCGCAAGAGAAATATTGTCATGCGATTTTATTTTCTTTTGTCCAAGGACACACAAGCAACCACAATGAGGAGCTGAGTATCTTAGACATAACCCAATTTAAATCAGCATGAGAATTCGTTAACAGAATATGTATTTGAACATTTCATATTGAACTGCATCTAATTTGCTTATTTATAAGAAAACAACCGTATGTTTATTCACCGTACGCATAAATAAACTGTAGCTGCCAGCAATCTGTGATGGACGACACATGATACGGTAAAGTATTTCAAGAGAGCCTTTTTTTACTTTTTAGAGAGTAAACTATGAGTTAGCTATTTTGGACAATACTCAGTAATAGGCAGGTTTAGGGGATGATACTTAAAGTCTGGTTTCATTTTCCGTAGACCTTAGAACTCTCTTGATTGGAGATACAGTATGTAGTTATTTGTGAGGCGCACCAAGCCACACCGCCCGTCATATCAGTGCCCCGCAGCGCACCGTTTAGCAACCACTGTCATAAACTACTGATGTGTAAGTAAAAATGAGCCCTGTACAATCTTAGACATATGTTGTTTTATTTCTTTAAAATATTGGACTTCCTTAGTCAACGATTGTGGTCACTTTTAGTGCACTAAATTGCATCAAGCTCTACCCGTGCAAAGTAGACCAACTTCAAATTCGAACTAGAGCACTCTGAGAGCGCATACCTCCGCCAAGCGAGGCAACGGTAGCAAAAAATTCAAATTGGCTCTGAAACCATAATTTTCTCGGTACGAACTCCAAATTCTAATCATCTGTGCCTTTTGATAATAATAAGAGCTTGTGCAATTTTCTTAAAGATCCATCCATAATTTTTTACGTTATACTGAACAAACATTATGACAAACATGAGTTAAACATACAAACGAACAAACCGATCTGCACCAAAATTTAATCATTTATGTCTTTTAACATTACTAGCAACCCCTATATATATGAATTTCATAAAGATTCATTCATTATTTTTTTAGTTATTGTGCTAACAAGCATAAAATTGAAAGCAGTGACAAACGAACGAACGACCGAACAAACGGATCTTTACCAAAATTTGGTCATTTACTCTTTGTTATATACCTAACAACTCATGTTATTTTCATAAAAATCCATCCATAACTTTTTCAGTTACAGCATTGAGAAAAATGATGCAGACAAATAAACAAACGCATGGACATATCTTCACCAAAAGTTAATCATCTGTTCCTCGTAACATACCTAACAATCCCTATAAGTTCGTCCAAATCGGTTCATAACTTTTTGAGTTAGCTTGGTGACAGACAGACAAATAGGCAGACAGACAAACACGACGAAAACATAACATCCATGGTGGAGGTAATAATGACAGCATCATTTAAATTAACAATAATTTTACCGTTTCAAGCGATAGTACGTACGTGCTACACCGCTTCTTCGCCCGCCTAAACGGGAAAAAATATGCTTGCTTAGTTCTGATTCACGGAAACTGTTTTCGTGACACTTTTGTCAGCTGCCTTGATGTCTGACACTTTAGAAATATGTGTATATTTATATTTGGAGTAAACATACACTCGCAATTGTCCTAGGAAGCTGACACTACTGCTGATGAGGACTACAAGATAGTCGTGTAAAACCGCCTGTAATCCTAAATTTGAAGAAATATTTTCGGAGAAATAGTACTATTTATCAGCTCCACAGGTGTGTACCGAACAGAGTCAACTGACTGCCCTACCTCGCCTGTGTCATCAAGACATAGCGTTCGTTGTCGGGAAACAGTAAAGCTCTTGCTCATAATACATGAATTTAGTAACGTCAAGGGAAAAGACGAAATTTTCGCCACAACTATGCAGTCTTAATAGCCGTGTAGGAAAAGAAAGAAAGAAAGAAAGAAACATTTATCTCTCATATGGAGACTGTGTTCAACAAAGTTAGGACACAGCATCCTGAGGTTTTCATGCTTAGTAGAAACATATGAATAATACTAAAAATAACATAGGAGAGAATTGGCATTAAGTTTGCAAAGATCTAATAGTGCAATGCCTGCATCTTAATAAAGAGATGATATTGACACTATTTTCCGTTGAGAGGAGCGTTGGTTACGCAGAGCTGGCAGACAAAGTTTTTTTCAGAGTATGAAATATAGTGTGCAGCCTAAAGTGGGCTAGGGAAAGTCGTTGCGTGTTAGTAAACGGTACGTTTACAGGGATTTAAAAAAAAGAGAGGAGAAAAGTGCGATGGGAAATTTAGAATATATAGACCAGCTAACCATATTCAGGAGTGAATGTGAAACGGACATGTACTACAAGAAATAATAATAATTAGAAACTTGAAATAAAATAGAGTAAATGAATTATATTACAGTGGAAGAGACACTGCACATTTCCAATCTAATTCATTATATAACCATGATTTCCCTATTTGTGATAGACAAGGATTCATTGGCATTAAACAGCCTGTGGGGCTTTGGAAAAGAAAAGTAGTCAGAGATCACGTTCAGAAAATATAAATTAACTAAGGTGTTCGCTATGCATGACAGAGTATCTGTCACTGTTACCTTCAGAATTTCAGCAAAAAAGCAGAGTAAAAATAAATCATATCCCCGTATGGATGCGGTACACAATATATTAGGAGGTCGCAGCACCACTAGTGATTAATTCTTAGTCTTAAAGCTAACATCGTAACATGAGTGTTTCTATCTTTATTCTTAAAGCTAACACACGGGACAGAATTTGCCAGACGCCAGATTTTGTTTAACGTTTTTAATCAATGATAAAAATGAGGAAAATGTAATACAAAAACTAGACATACTAAACAATATAAAATGCAACAATATTGGCCAGATTTCGTTTTACGTTTTCATTCCATCTCTGGTTACACAGTTCGATTACTTTACGCACGCGCAGACGGTCTCTTCCATGGCCCTCCGCATGTACGAGAGAAGGTAGTGGCCTCGTGGTATAGGTCGGCCACCTCAATTAGGGCCCCACCTCTCGAAACAGAAGGGGGAAGTATTGAGAGCCGATCTAACAAGAAAGAAATCTCGTCAACAGGAACTGCGGCAAGCTGCAACATGTCCTAGGGAGAAGGCACTTGGGACCCTTAATATTTTGTCAGGGAAAGGGCCCGCCAGCATCTACCCCTAGGGCGGAATAAAAAAAAACATAAAAATAAATAAATTAATTAATTCATTCATTAATAATCAATAAAAAAATAAATAAAAATAAAAAAAATAATAATAGCATAACACATAAAAAGTAAACTAAATGAAATTGTCTAAAACAATTTGATATATACAATGCACATGTTATGTGGCGTAATATTATGATGCGTCTTAGGACAAAGATTTACTACAATTACTCATCAAAATAAACATAGCACGTCAATAAATGCGCAGCATGTAACGCAAAATTAAAGCAAAACATAGTAAGTCTACAAATGCGTTGCATGTAACGCAACAGTGCGTCTGTGAATATATGACAGACTGAATATAATCACACTTCAAAAGATCTATCGTACATTTACAACGCGAAATTACGAAGCAAAAGAAACATAGTACGTTTACAAACGCGTTGTGTGGTACACAACTAGTATTGATATTTTGGATGCGTAAAAAACAGAGCTAAAAGGGCAGGTGTAGAAAATATTAGTTATTTACATTTCTATTTCTGGCAGAAAAGTATGCCTCTTTTAGTTACAAAATTTTAGCACAATTCATGTAGAGAGTTTTGGTGCAATTACTGGGGTTGCTCGAGGTGTGGCCACACCATTCTGGTGTACTGATTATATTCAGTCTCTTCCTCAATTGAAGCGGGAAGAGAATTCCAAAGCATAGCTCCAGAAATAGAAAAAGTTTGTTGACCAGCCTTGGTTCTGCTGTAGCGCACTTGGAGATGCCCTCGCCGAAGAGATCGTCCACTGATTTCACTGTTTCGAGTAAATTGCACAACCTCGGCATTTCTAAGAGCGTCATTAAACGAACGGAAAACGTATTGGGCTTCATCGATCTTTAATTTCATGCTAACTCTTGGCCACAGGAGCTTTTCTAACAGTGGGCTGGCATGATCGCGTTTGGTGAATTTTGCATTGAGAGCAACTTTGGCTGCAAAGTTCTGGGCTTTTTGTATGTCTGATAGCAGATATTCAATGGCTTTGCCCCAAATCAGACTACAGTAGTTGAAACGAGTGGAAACAAGTGAGTGGATGAGAAGGAGACGAGATTTTTGATCCAAAAGATGTTTAATTTTATGGAGAAATACTAGCCTGCCGTTTACGGTATTGCATAATTTTTGAATGTGATCGTCAAACATTAGATGTCTATCTATTCATACTCTAAGCGATTTGACAACACCGCGAGAGGTAATGATTGAGTTGTTAAAGGAAATAGAGATAGGTTACAGCTGCTTGTAGAGTTGCTGAGTGCCAAATACCAAGCATTGCATTTTATCTGTGTTCAAGCATCGTACCATGCTTTTAGCTGGTTCAGGAGTGTTTTCGCATAATCACTTACATCTTTTTCTCCCTCTGTTTAAATGGAATTGCAATTTGGACATCATCGGCATACATAGAGAAGGTGCAGTTGGCTGATCCAAGTGGATATCATTCACGAATATTGAAAACAAAATTGGTCCTGGCGATATTGGTAAATAAGGCTGGCTGTTTCAACATAATCCGCCTATTACCGTAGGCTCTTGTTCTTAAAAGTAACTAATGATTCCAAGAACAGAGCTCCCTAGGTTCGCTGTACTCCGCCTCCTGATGCGCTGCGCCCTATGGAACTGCTCCAGCATAACTCAGAGCTCCGCCAGGATTTTCTTCGCAAAGCTCCCATAATTTATGGGACTAAATTGGCCGAGTTGAGCAGCACACCTTAATAAGAAGGTGATTGTGTGAAGATACGGCTCAAGTTGCACTGTTAGGGCGGTAAAGTCCTGCTCGGCATACACCCCATGCCTGCTTCTTAGCGAATACATCGCGAGGAATTACCGATAAAGAACGTAAACTCCTTATGGTAAAGTGGACCAATATGCGACAGATTGATTTGACTTAGAGCGTTGCCTACAGCTGGTGGCCGTGAATGGTTGGTAAGGCAGAGGGCCAGGTGGCATAACGTGCTGTTCGAGCCCATGGCTGTTTAAGGTAAAATAATGTATTTGCGCAGTGAGAAAGGCAAGGCGTGTATGTTGTTATTATGTTGGAAACTAAGTTCGTGCCTTTTTTTGACATTTTGGAATATTAAAATAGGCAAGAACTTAGTGTTCCAATGTAATAAACTACTATACCACTTACTTTGCACCAAGACTATTACATGCTTTGGCGTTCTCATGCAGTTTGGCTACTGTATGGTTTGGTGCTCTCTGCATTTTCCAAATTTTTCGCTCTTTAGAGCAGTTTTACCAAATACTTGAATTATACCACACCAGTTATCTCTTGCTGGTGTACATTTTTTTCAATAAGATGAAGCTATCAGGTTGACCCAAGTGATCAAGTGAAAGAGATAAATTACGCCTCATTACAAAATGCTTCATATCTTTTGAAAAAATTTTCGTTTTCCGAACATTTGATGTTTAGGAAGGAACTGAAAATAACTCCAATGGAAGAAACATATGAAAAAAGTTGACACATTTGTACAATTTAGTGAAACATTCTTCATTCTTAAATTTAGGACTGTAAATGAAAAACTTATATGCCGAGAATAATATAACTACACTGATCACAACAAGTTACGGCCCACTCTTGCAGAGACAGATTTTGGGAATAAAGATTCTTGTTTGCTTAATTTTATTTTTTCAAAAACGTACTATTTCCTTGATAAATAACGAAATGTTGAACATTCAATCTGCATTCATTAATCTAGTGTTTAGATTTCAAATCACCCAATATAAAGTTACCCGTTCTCACAGACCTCGTAATGAAGGATAAGTGTCAAATAGTCCTCAGTTGCGAAGATGTTGGCCCCGGACATCAACGATAGCAATACACCTATGCAATCTTTATGCTTCCTATGAGTGTCTGGATCTGTTCTGGACTGATACCCCGCTACTCTTCCCGGAGCCAGTGAGTTAGCTCCTAAATAGGTCCGGGTTGATGATTTCGGCACCTGTTCTGGCTATGCAACTCATGCCACAGATACTCTAAGTGAATGAAGGGTGAATGTGCAAGTCAATCCATGCGATTGATGAGCTCATTTGCAACAAATCGATTGACTGCTCTGGATCGGTGCTATCTAGCGGTGTCGCTCTTGAATACTGCTGCATCGGCCCTAGCTGACTAGATGGCCAGGATAACTTCTGGTCTCAGTATGTTTGCTATGGAGCCTTGCCATGCAGGTTTCCAAGAGCGGCAATGAAATTCGATCGCTCAACCCACATGCTGGATCCTCAAACCATAACTGATCGAGAACCCCAACGATCCCTATGTACTACGATATCCAGTGCAAACCGCTGACCACGTTCGGACCAAGCACGTTCTCCACTATCCGAGGGGTTGACCATGAACCTGGGCTTATCGGAGAACCCCGTCATATACAAAAAATCAGGTACACTCCAAGACTAGCTCATTAAAGATTTTCGTATTGGCTTACTGTTGTTTGGCAATACTGATCAATAGTTTATTATGAAATGTGCATTGACGATGAACCAAAAGAGAAAAGAATGTCGGAGTCATATTAAGGTTGCTGGGATGCGGAACTTTTCGAGATGTTTCTACTGGCATTCAATTACAGAATACTCTGTCATTAATCATGACTTACGTTTCACAATTTTATCATTACATAAAACGAGAACGTTTTTTATATAGGCTCTGTTTGCACGATAATTGTTTACGGCTCCCATTTTTTCCACGGTGTTTGTCCTTAAACAAACATTGTCTCAACAACTGGAGAATTTCTTTTTTTTTGTAACTTGGGATCTCTCATGCATGTTGTAATATGTTTCACTAAGAAAGATTGTGTCCAGAAAACGAAGAATATTTTTAATTCTAACCAATGTGTCATGATAAAGGAGTGATATTTCATTGCATCAAAGTAATGTAAATTGTTTCAAGCAAGAAGACATTCATTGAATTTGCTACAGATTGTTGAACTGAAACTTTGAATGGCCATCAGCATTTGATATACAGAGCTGTTGACCTCATTACGGAGCCCTTAAATTCATTCAATTGGAGGTCGAGTTTCATAAGTTCAGTAATCCCGTCACTGTCGCCGGAGGATAAGTGCTTCTATAGGCAGTTTGGTGGATTTTTCAAAAATCGTGATACCACCTCTTTAATATTATTTCTTGAAAATGGACTGGAGGCAGTATTAATAAGCCCGTCAGGCTGGAAGTGTTCCAAGGACTACTCTCTCTAAGGGCATCAAGCGTACTATTTATTTCTTCGGAAATTTAGAGCTTTTCGGACTGAGAGCATCTTGTCTGCTGGACAAAAGTCCGCATCTCAGGTCCAGTGAAAGAAAACTTATACGTTAAAGAGCACAAACTTAACTTATATCCGTTCGTTCAGGTCCCTTGCAACTGGAAACACGCCTGATGGAGTTGATATGATTGAGACTGGAAAAACAGCTTTCCGCTTAACAGTAAATTTATATAATTACTTAGCTGCTTATCTTATGCACAATATTTAATTAAAAATTAAACCATGTTCATCCTTAAGCAGTAAAGTTCCGTTTCCTTTACTCTGGGAAAATGTTCTCTCACAAACAGCACAATTACCCGTTGACTGACGGTAACACTAGGTCGATTTGTTTTCGAAAAACCCCCCCGATATTATTCGTTGCCGGATTTCGAAGGGACATGGGATAAATGAGTATGTCATTTCAATAGGATACGCACCGTAGCACTCTCATACAACGCCACTACAGTCAGATTTGGCGCTCAGAGTAAGTTTTTAATAGCAGGGCTTCGCGTAGTGTGGATTCCAACTTATGTTTAATGTGGGCTTGTGAGGCCCACCCACAAGGGTATCTATAATATTAATAGCGTTGTTCATACGTTCCTGTGTTTGTTATGGTCTTCATCAGTAACAGATAACAGAAAATTAGATGTATAGTTCGGTTGTATCCATTATACGGAAGATGAAGTCGAGCTCGGCTGCTTGAACGTGCACGTTAAGTTCAAGGAGCTTCTATAGAGAAGGAGGGAGCCAGTAGCCTAGCCCGTAGAAGCTCAAGAGTCTCTTATGGCTGTTAGCCAGTTTTCCCATGCACCAATCGCATGTCAGTAAAGAGTCTCTTATGGCTGCAGCCAGTCACTTAAGCACCAATCGCATGTCGGCAACTCGGTTCGTCTGCTGCTCCCCGGTGAAACTCAGTGCTCCCCCGTC
>LQNS02277043.1:0-11093 GCA_001587735.2 Parhyale hawaiensis | reverse complement strand
TCTCCAGTTCCTGCAAGTTTCTGAACCCTGCTCTGACCTTACACCGAGGTTATCCTAATAGAACGTTTCTCGGTCACTGTCGCTACATAAATAGCTCTTTATCGCAAGAGGTCTTTTATTAACCCAACATAATTTAACATAACCCAACCCTACCTCAGGCTCCGTCCAGACTGCCGCCAAAATCTGTCCACACTATGGCGATTTTGCCGATCGCTGCGAAATTTCGTCCTCAAATCGCAGCTTTGAGCGTTTTCGCGACCGTCCAACTTGCTGGATACCTATTTTCGCGCGATTTAGGCTGCGGCCAAGACTGGTTCATCTTGTAATGTTTTGTTTCTCCCACGCAAAATGAATAAATTGGGCGTTCCATGAGGTTTCCTTGCTTCTTTATAGACATATTAACAGTTTTATGCTTTTCTGAGTTTTAATTCACTGCAAACTTGACGAGAAATGTGGAACTTTACTGCAGTAATGACACTTGTGTCGAGAACTGAGTCGACGGTAAACATTTTATCGACGTTGTGTGGTTACACAGTTGTGTTTAAGAGAAAAAATAAAATATCTGAACACTTTGCACTAAGTACGGGGAACATAAATTGTTGAGGAACCCTACATAAAAACTATTCACTTGACAACCTCGAAAATAATACCGAGAGGTAAAGAAAAGTATGAAAATGTCAACCCAAACTCAGTTGGCCATATGCGTATTGCTGAAGAACGCATAAAAGTAGTATCTGTATTTCGAATCAGTGCTTATTTATAGTTGTGTTGATACTAGAAGTAAAATAAGTTATTCATAGTGATATCTAGTAGTAAATTTACTGTGCGCCATATTGGCTTTTTGTAAAAATTTACCGCGATTTCACCGATCGCTGCGAATTTTCGTCCTCAAATCGCAGCTGTGAGCGTTTTCGCGTGCGTCCGACTTGCTGGATATTTTCGCGCGATTTAGGCTGCGGCCAGGACAGGATCACCTTGTAATGTTTTGTTTCTCTCACGCTAAACGAATAAATTAGGCGTTCCATGAAGTTTTATTGCTTTTTAATAGACATATTAACAGTTTTATGCTTCTCTGAGTTCTAATTCACTGCAAATTTGACGAGAAATATGGAACTTCATTGCAGTAGTGACACTTGTGTCGAGAACCGAGTTGACGGACGACGGTAAACATTTTATAGACGTTTTGTGGTTACAGTGTTACACACTTGTGTTAAGAGACAAAATAAAATGTCTGAACACTTTGCACTAAGTATGGGAACATAAATTGTCGAGGAACCCCACATAAAAATTTATTCACTTGACAACCTCAAAAACAATGGTAAAGAAAAGTATGAAAATGTCAACCCAAGCTCAGTTGGCAGTATGCGTATTCAGGGCTGCCTAAATTGGTACGTTCGTACACATTTTGTACGATCTACTCCACTTGCTCGGATCCAGTTGTCACTGTGTTGTACTTTTGGTACGACGGTGGCCTAAAGCACCAAATTTTGATATGTTTTAAAAATTTTTATAATTTATTCAACATATAATGCCCTGCGAAGAAATATTAGCCTTATTTTTGTCAGTTACAATACTTTTCACATGGATGAAAGGTACATTAAATGGATGTGTGATCATTCAATTTCACGCAATACGCTTGATGCCAGTTAGAAGTTAGAACTCGTATTGTCACCAGTGTCACGCTGCACTTCTACAGTCTAAAGTTTTGTGTTCACATTAGATATAAATATAGGGAGTTGAAAATTTTAATGCAGTGTTAGTTTATTATTTGCTAAAAGGGCTTATATATGACTCAGACTGACGAGCATTTGAGTAATGAGTATGCTTGATTTGCTCTGAACTCGTCTCGTCTTCTTTTGTTTCCGTTCGTTTGCTGCAGTTGTCAACAATTGAATAAAGAAACACTGGTACTCTAAGAAGGAAGAAAAATGAGAGGAGGCTTCATTCTAACTCAAAAAGTAGATAAAACCTTTGAATTTTACGTTTTATTAATAGGTAAATAGATTTGGTACGTTTTACTAATTTTTAGTACATTTTCATGGAGGATTTGGTACCATCAGCAGAAATAATTTCGGCAGCCCTGTGCGTATTGCTGAAGAACGCATAAAGGTAGTATCTGCATTTAGAATCAGTGCTTATTCTGCTTATTCATAGTTGTGTTGATACTAGAAGTAAAATAAGTTATTAATAGTGACAAAAATTGCAGTTTCTTTGGATCAAGGTGCGTGGGGAACTGAGTTTTGCTGAACATCCATGCTTAATAAATTGTCAAGCGTCGCTGACCGCTAGAATGCACCGTGCAACAGTGTGGATACGGTTGCGAGACTTTCACAGCGTTCTGCGAAATTGCACAAGCGTTTTTCGCACTTATGAGCGGTAGTCTAGACGTAGCTTAACCTAACCCAACCCTACCTAACCTAACTCTACCCTATCTAACCCAACCCAACATAACCTAACTTAACTCAAACTAACCTAATCCAACCTAATGAAACAAACATGAAGGTTAGGTTGGGTTAGGTTAGTTTAGGTCAGGGCCCAACTGAATTCGACAAACAATTCTTAGGGTTTGCTAAAATATAACGTGTTACCCACTTTATGAGCTGGGGGACACGCACGCTGGTATAGGGGCAAAAAAAAAAGGAAAGAAAGTCATCGTATGTCCTGAGCGGGTCATAAGAATACATAGCTGTACATATTTCAAATGAAATCGTGATTTCAAATTTAAGTGGCTGAAAAGTGTCTTTCAAAATTACGATAGTCACAAACCATTACACTTGGACGTCTTACCGAAATGGCTACAGCATTCGCTGTCCCGTGATTTTGTGATTTGAAAAATTTGCTTATTGGTGTCTACAAAAAGTACATTAGCTGTTCGTTATTAGAACTCAGTTGAAGATGATAAAAGGTGCTATCGATTAACACAGAACTTGAGGCAGGTTCACTGCAAGCGTTACACCTTAACCCATACGAGTTCAAGGAACTCAATTTTTCTTCACAAAATCGAAATGTCAGATACCTCAATTACTTATAATAAGGTTGAATGGTTTCTTACACCTGCAAATCATTTAAACAAAATCAAAATTACTGTTTATCAAGTCTTGACTCGACTTAACGAGCTGTTTGACGGCAACGCAAATTTACTCCAAAAGAAATAGACTTCAAGTTTCAATTGAATCGATTAGCAGCTATGGCGTTCGGTCCGGATACTTCATCAACAGTTCAAGTAAAAATCAAATACGGAAACGCATTGGAGGAGGAGCTCTCTTTCATTCTGTAATGACATGCACTACTTGGATGAAAAGTTATCTATTGGTACAGCCAAGTGAAGTTTACCTAGCTAAGCCTGCTAGCCTTGACTTCTCCAGAACTTAAAACAGTAGCCTTGGCTTCGATCCAAGGAAGTGAGGTGCAAGAGCAGGTAGTGACCTCAGTTATGGTTGAGACGGCCAGAAACTCCATTTAACGGAGCAGACTTGAGCTTTTGGTCGCGTCGAGAGAAATCGGTTCCAGTTTAACAGCTGAAACTCTATTTATTAAACGAACGAAAACCATCCCTCAGCTTACAGTTTTTGTAATTCAAATTGATAGGGCTGGAACTTCCTCGACTTTGTGAGACTAGGTAATGCCAAGTCTTACAGGACTAACTCCATATCGGCTTGGACTGCATGCTTAAGTGCTGTGCTTGCATGCCTAGCCAGACCGTAGGTTCTTGCTATCATCTGCATTATGCATGAACGTATCTCGCATTTACGCACCATTAGGAGTGCAATGCCCTCAAGCAGAGAAGAGGATGGTCCGAGGGCCACAGAACTCCGCAAACTTTCCGTCGTTATCATAATAGCTCTGACAATAACTGGTCGACTTGGGCGGTACAGGCTTTTGAAGCCTCCCAGGCAGCTACCTATTTCCGGCACGAAGGAACTAATGCATGTAGCTGGCCATGTTGGGGATTAACATCAAGAAAACTTCCTACTGTCTTTACTAGTTCAAAGCTTCAAACTGGAGCTTTGGTTTTTCAATTCGTAATCGTGTCGCAAGTGTTATTAGTGAGTCGCTAATGTTTAAGACGCCTGAAAATTATATTTTACAATGTTTAACAGAGTTTACAAACTAGCTGGAGAGAGGTAGATTGAAGTTAAACGCCTAAATCTCTATTGAAGGTAGCGAAACGAGTAAACTTGATCTCATTCATGGGACAAAGTCTGTCGCAAGTTGAAGTGTCGGGTTCCAATGCTAGAAAAAGATACATTGTACAGTTTGTTAGCCTCCTGCTAAGGAAACTAACTGATTTACCATCAAGACCTATCAATAGGTCACAGATGACTGCAAAACCAGACTAAGCGGCATGTTCACCGAGAGCACCACATGCTGACCATTAAAATACAAGCTCAATCTGTTGTTTTAGCTTTTAAAACACAATCGTTGTACAGTGCAAAATAGTTAAGCTATGCCTTTGCACAATATTTACTGTATGTCTAACCTTTGTCAACCCACCAGTGATGCGCTGTAAGAACTGGGCAACAATATGCATCCTACGTTGCAATTATTCGCTAATAGAAGATCAGTACTGCGGGTATGCGCTCAAATTAAAAAAATTCGAAAGTAAGATGGAATGCATTAAAGTCACAACGCATAGCAAAAACAGAAAAGTAATGCGAAACGCATTCAACATTGTTTTATTCAGAGTATGTAATGCATTTTTCTTAAATCCACGAAATATGGTTTAAGACAGTTCTTAATCACACAACACAGTACTTAATCACACATATTCAAAAGTACTGGCAAATGCATTTTCTAATGACCAAATATGTTTAATTACTGCCTATCAATAGTGATGGTGGTGGTGATGGTGATGGGGTGTCATGGTTAATAGTAGTTAAATGGCCACATTAAACATGAGTGTGATATTCTAATCTTTCAAATGAATCTAAGGATCACAAGAGTTACTAAGAACATTAATTTTTAAATTGATCACATCAAATGTCTTTTGCTGAGGAAATTTCAAGCAAAAATATTGCTAGGAAATTCCAAAATTGCATTTACTTGCTATAGGCCCACGACTAACTTCCCATCGTTCCAGCATATCATGCCATATGTCTGCGGGTTTTACTCCCATATTTCATTACTGCAATGATTTTTACGTTTATGTAAGTAAACCATACAACGGTCTCACCATTCAATTTGTCTTAGCGCTACTGGCTGCTCACTAGAAACATAGTAAAATTTGAAATAACGTGCCACCCTATTCAACCCATGAAGATATTATACCAAACTTTATTGCTCGTAAGAATGGTGCTATTTATGCAACATAGAAAATATAGGCATCAAGCGATAAAGGTAAATATACTATTCCCGTAGAAGCTTTGCTTACACTTATGAAGCCAACGTCGAAATACTTCATGAATATTTTTCGCAATGTGTAATTTACTTGCACACTACTGAAATATCGTAGATTTTGCTACTAACTGTTGAGTTGCTCTAATTCTGTGGATGAAGCACGATTTCAATTCATTCCTTCCCGTCTACTTTTAATTTTACTTCCGATGTTGAAATCACTCAAGCATAGCTATTTCTAGAGTTTTTATTATTTACTGAGCAGTCGTCACTATCTGTTTTTGATTAACAGTCAAGTGCAATAATTACTATAAAGCTGTAATGAAGATTTCACTTTCCCGATCCACTTGTTCTGACTTTTCTGTAACATTTAAGTTACTAAAGCAGTCTTATGTTAAGGCTGTAGTGGACCTATCCCTGTCTCCTCAAGACAAAATTAAACTGTCGTTGATTACAGAATAAAACTTACTTGCCTACTAGCCTTAGAGCTACTGCTGGAACACTGAGGCACTGAGGCACAAAACGTCTGGAATATATTTTAATCAAGCCTAACGGGCTCGCATCCACCGTACCAATCGATGTCGCTTTAGCTTAAAACCGCTTAAAACTTGCGACTATCGTGGGCGCTGTCTATATAGAGTCAACTCTTCTAATCCGATTACGTTTCGCTGCACAACTTTAACTGGCGCGTTAGTAAACTGTTCAAAAGTTGTTCATTTCTCAGCAGCTGTTGAGGTTTCTACGCAGTGTGAACAAATATAAGATAGCAAAGATTTATAGAATAGCGTTTTTAGCGCAGCGTTCAAACTCTGCAAGCAGTTGTCATGGCAACGAGGTCGGATATGTTAAGCTGGCTCTATACCGACAGCGCCGACTAAAGCCGTTAGTGAGAACCCAGTTTAGCCACAACCAGCAAGGTCGCTCAAAGACTGTGATTTTAATTAGCAGGGTAAAGTCATGTCTAGTTATATGAGAGTGTCTTACCTAAAATTTTTATGTTTTAAATTGAGTTTCATTTGTTCATCCCAATTCTGCCAATGTTAAAACTCCTGACAGACATTCACAAGCTGAGGTATGAAACTTGGTTAATGTGTACCAACATTTTATACACTAAATTTTACCTTTTTTGTTTGCTTATTCGGACTTCCAAAATCTGTTCTCTACCGAGGTTTTTGTTTGCGGAAATCTTGCATCTCTCAACACCCATTTCGCATAAAATGGATTCCCATCATAGGTGTAGAAGGAAGGGGGGGGTAACTTTTTGAAGTGCTATAGGCGAAGTCTGATGCGCTATATATGAAATGATGCAATTTTCTATGTATCAGATCAGGTTTTTGTGCTCAGCCGATTACGAATATAAGCTCAGGGGTAAATTCTGGCGTGCACTTTGCCTGCTACACTATATTTGGGCCTCACAAACCCAAGCGTCCCGAGTGCCTGCTCTGCAGGGGATGTTGCAGCTAGCCGCAGTTCCTGCTGAGAAGGTGATTTTGAGAGATGAACAGGCTGGTGTCATAGCTGGGTACTCAGTCTTCCGCAGTCTGCTCCTCTCTCTCTTCTGTCAGGTAGTACCACCTAATGCTGTTTTCCTTTCCTTTCTCTTCTTCCTCTTTTCTGCCAAAGCCCGTACTGGTGATGGCAAGGTCTGGGGCGCGTGGATAGGTGGCCGCTTTCGTAGCTATCATGACTGTCGCTTTGTTCTGTTTTGTAATTTTTTTAAGATTTCCTTTGCTTATGGTGTATGCTTATTGTTCTTTGCGTGCCTGATATTTAGATATCCGGACGTGGAAGAGAACCCCGGTCCTCGTGGTTTTGGGTCTCGCTCCTGTCGGATCTTGTGTACTAATGTTCGGGGTCTATATGGTAATTTGGCTGAACTCGCCGTAGCCTCTTCCAGTTGTGATCTGGTGCTATGTTCGGAGACGCTCGTCTCGAGCCATCGCCATGTTTCTGAGCTGATGATCCCGAACTTTGAAAAGCCATTGCTGCGGTTGCGAGACTCATGCTCTGGATTTAGGGGTTTGGCTGCTCACGTTCGAAATGGTGTAGTTGTGTCTAGACGGAGTGAATATAAGTGTCCATGTTGTGAGCTGATGGTGCTTCGAGTGTGGCTCATTCAGGAACCTTTATTTCTTTTCAGTGTATCGCAGCCCGTCTGCTAATGATAGGGTCTTTGATTGTCTGTTAGATGCAATGGCTAGAATTCAGTCATCGGTACGCATTCTGCTTTTGTCTTCATGGGTGATATTTATTGTTACCATGTGCAATGGTTAGGCTCTGGGAGGACCGATTGCCATGACCATGCAGCCTTCAATTTCGCGAGTGCCTCTGGTTGTGAGCAGTTGGTTGAGGGTCCCACCCATTTGATGGGAGGTGTTCTTGACCTTCTGATGACTGATGTTCCTGATTTGGTTCGAGTGTCAGTGGTGTCTTCCATTGGTTCCTCGGACCATGGTGCCCTCTCTGCGACGCTGCAAGTTCGTCAGCGGATCCCCAGAGTCACTGGTAGACGTGAAATATTTTTGAAGTCCAGAGTGAATTGGAATGCCGTCTCTGGTGCCATCCTTGTGTTACCTTGAGTTGTTGTGAGAGAGTCTCCTGATCCTGGGTCTACTTTGGATCGGCTTTTCTCTGACATGGTGCACGCCTATGCCTCTTCCCGCTTCATAACGGTCGGTTCGGGCGATGAGCCCTGGTTTGATGAGGCCTGTAGGACGGCGCACCAGTTGAAGAGGGAGTCTTATGCCCGTTGGTGTACCAGCCGGCTGCTGTTGACTTTCAGCATTCAGGAAGCAGCAGCGTTGGGCTGGTGCTACTTATGAGGAAGGTGAGAGGGAGCACAATTTGAGGTCCAGGTAGTTGTTAGTTTCGTCTGTTAACGCACATAAGTGGTGGTCCACCTAGAAGAGCGCTGTGCTTGGTGTGAGCTATTCTGTCCCCCCTTTAATTGGTGCTGGTGGTGATCTTGTTGCTGACCCCGCTGCCAAGGCGGACCTTTTGTTGCGCTACTTTGATGGGAAGCAGAGCAGGGACCGGGTGCGCATTCCTTTAGCGTGTGATCCCGAGCCGAAGTTCTCCGGTTTTGCTTTCAGATTTTCTGAAGTGCACCGCCTTCTTCTTGACCTGGACCCCTATGGGGGAACTGATATATCGGGTATGCTTCCTATCTTTCTTGGAGAGTGGCTGGTGTGCTCGCAGCCCCGCTTGCTTCCGTGTTCCGTCGAATGTTACGGTTGGGCTCTTTTCCGGAGTGCTGGCGTGTGACCTAGGTGACGCCTGTTCCGAAGGGCTTTGTTTCATCCCGTACCTCTGATTATAGACCCATCTCGATCACACCTATTTGTCGAAAGTTTATGACAGGGGTTGCGTCGAGATTGGGTTGTTTTCTTGAAAAGCAGGCCGTGTCCATTCCCCAACACAGTATGATTTCGTAAGGACTTGGGAACTTGTGATGCTCTGCTTCATATTTCTCATGTGAAGCAGCTGGCTCTTGATGGGAGTCATGAGACAAGGTTGGTACAGCTTGATTTTAGTGCTGCTTTTGATCGTGTGAATCACCTTAGGCTGCTCCATAAGCTGAGATTGATGGGTATTGGTGGTTCGGTTTTCGCGGTTATTAGTCAATTTTTATCTGACAGACGTCAATGTGTAGTTGTTGATGGGAAGAGGAGTGAGATTTGGATGTGGCTTCTGGTGTTCCCCAGGGTAGTGTTCTGGGCCCTTTGTTATTCATTGTATATACGGCGGACCTGTTTGATCTTGTTAATAATTTACTTGTTGATTACACTGATGTTACTTTGCTGGCTGTTTGCGATAAGCCTAGTGATAGGTTAGAGTTTTCAGAATCCATTCAGCATGGTTTGCAAATGATTGATTCCTTGTGCTCTAGGTGGGGGGGTAAGGCTAAATGCGGAGTCAGTCAACGCGTTTAAAAATCGTCTTGACATATATTGGGAGAGGCATCCTCCGCAACTAAGAACTCCTCCTCCAGGAGTCGCAAACTCTTAACAGCCAAAGCTTCCGAGGCCACCTTAATCCGTCTCCTTCTCTCTCCCGCTCCAACTACACAGTTTGATGTCTCTAAGCTCCGCATGTCAGCGGCTCTTGATCGTGTTTGCGTGCATTCAAGATCGTCTCTTGGGAATGGACTCTTCACCCCCCCCTTTTTTTCTCTCTCTTTTCTCCTGTCCTCTATATCCTACTAACAACATGGCAATAACTTATATAGTGCCGGGGCATATGTTCCTGTGTCTCTTTGGCAATGGGCCTATTGGTTCGTCTACTGCCGCCTATCTAATCTAAAATGCAGGCAAGACTAAGACCATGCACGTGTCCAGGTTGCGTACAATGAGACCTCTTTTTCTTGCACTCATACTGGATGGTGTGTCACTTCCTGTGGTTGAGGATTTGGTAATCTTGGGTGTCAGTTTTGATCCAAAGTTGACGTTTGAGCCCCACATTCGTTCGGTTGCCTCACGTGCATCACAGAAAATTGGTCTTATGAGGCCTGCTTGGCGGGTGTTTGGCTCGGTAGAATTGACGCATCGCTGCTTTAGTTGCTATGCCCTCTTTCTTCTCGAGTATTGCTCCGTAGTCTGGGGTTCTGCGGCCGATTGCCATCTGTGTTTGCTTGACAAAGTGGTTCGTCGATGTGCGTTCATGCTGGGTGGTGTTGTACCTTGTGATCTGGCGCATCGTCGCAGAGTTGGTGGGCTCTGCTTTTTGTATAAAATTCATAATTCATAACTGCCCTAGTCATCCACTGTCTGAATTTCTTCCGGAGCCATTTGTTCGGGTGACCTATACTCGGCGTACTGGTACTCTTCATGAGTTTGCCTTGGAACCGTTACGATGCCGTGGATGTTTGCCACCTATAGCTTCAAAGTCTGGATTGTTGGCTTCTTGTTGCCCTAACAATTACATCTAGCACAGCAATACATTTAGGTGGTAGGCACTTGTGCCCTAACAATTCCACCAAATCTTTTGTTGCTTTATAAATTAAAGCTAACGTAATTTGTTACCTCGTAATAGAGGAATATTGATAAATACTTGTTGGTTGTAGGCACTTGTGCCACAAAAAATCCAACAAGTATATTGTTTGCTTAAATACTTCGTGGTAGGTCCCAGTGGCCTTAACAATTCCGCGAAGTATATTGCCCTAGGAATGTTGCTGTCTTTGCGGTGGTGGCCCTTACGGCCCTTGTTCTCTGCCACCTGTTAACGTAACATCAAGACTGGATGGTAGGCCTTTGTTGCCCTAACAATTCCATCTAGCACAGCAATACATTTAGGTGGTTGGCATGTGTGCCCCAAAATTTCACCAAATGTATTGTTGCCATAAGTCTTGGTCGGTAGGCCACAGTGCCCTAACAATTCCGCCAAGCATGTATATTATACTTGCTTGGTTAGGCTGGACTCTTAAGAAAGGCCGCCTTGCATGTATATCCTAACTTGGTTGGTAGGCCTTACTGCCCTAACAAGTCCGCCAAGTATACCGTACGCCGGGGTAACTCGGGACGATTTTCAAGGTTTTTTGTCAATAACTTCTTACTAAGAATGATTTTTGCTACAAACTGGGTGTCATTTTGTAGGTCTGGATGAGAGCTACAGCATGGTGTGTAAAAAAAATTCTAGCTTTTGACCATAGCCGGCAGTGAATGACAAAGGAGCGTCCCGAATTACCCCGGCATCCGAGGCAACTCGGGACACCTGTAAAAAAAGTGTTAGAAACATGCTTTAAAGTTATTATTTGGTACTCA
>LQNS02277035.1:12109-24346 GCA_001587735.2 Parhyale hawaiensis | reverse complement strand
CAGGCATGAGAATTGGCCATTTGAAATAGTTACATTGAATTTTATAATTAAAATTACTTCAAATAAGCTCTCAGATTCTAACCTTTTTGCGACAATTAAGCAAAAAACCACTTAAAAGCCTGCAGGCCAACACGACCAAAAGCCGATGCAGGCAACAAATTCCAAACTTTAGCTGACCGGGGCACGAAGCACCGACAACTGATTAGTTCGACATATGACAGCCTCCAAAGTGAAAGAATGCGCTCCGCACGTACGCAGCACGAGTCTCTCTCCCAAAAACCTTGAGGGCAGGGAGAGAAGAATACAACCAATGCCTTTCATTATTGTACACCTTATAAAACATACATGGGCAAATGTAATTGTTTTCATTCATACACATGTACAGAGGCGCCCGAAAGAAACGCCTCATGGCAATAGCTTCAACAAATTTTAAATAAGCTAGACTTTAGGATACTGACCATATAAAACAAATAGCAATCGATTGATCGTCGTGTTGATTTCCAAGTTTACTACATAATTATCTAATTTCGCTAATTCGTCAGCAGATGTTTCTTTAGAATGCGATACAATAAAACGTAGAAGGCAACAAAATACTTCGCACTTGAAAATCCTAATATAATAAAATGCTTGTTATATATTTTTATAAATTTATTTCGGGTCCGCTTTGAATGAAATGGGGAAAAATAAGCCAGGTTGCAGATTTTGTAATGCAGTTACGTTTTTGTAGAGATCGATGACCTCTTCATTGACCAATTTGCAGAAGATGGCGAAAATTGGGTCCTTATTTCTTCATCGGAATGCTTTTCTTACTTGAAACACTTCTTGAAATCGGGACAATAGTATGTATGCAACTTCTGGAGGCCGATTTTATAGCTTTCTCTCAGGTCACGACGTATAAATTCGGCAGATAATCAACGGGGCACTCACGAGTTGATGATTTTTACGAGTAGTAGACAATTGTTTCTTCTGGGCCGAAATTTGAGCGCTTCACTGAAGCAGATAGCTAAGTATGGAAGACAGTATTATGAATACGGCGCACCTGCATTGCATTTAAGTTAATTGGAGGGGTATTCAAGTTTATTGCTGTGCTTTACTTAAGACTTTACTTTGGAAGACGCACGTTTAATTAAAAAAAACGATAGGGAACGTAAAAGAAAAACGAAACTACTACAGTCTCAAAAACGAAGACGTGCCATCAATGGAGAGATGAAGCGCCTATGCGGCACAGTGGCAAGAAAGACTTGAAGCAGAAGGGAATATAAGAGTTGCTAATAAGCGTGAGCAGGAAAATGTGCAAACGGCAGGTAAAAAAAACAGCAAACTTATCGATTAATGCATGAATTTTTTTCACGCACGGGTCCTCTAGTTAAACACTAAATGAAGCTAATTCCGCTGCGTTTCAAATAATTAGGCATCTTTACTCGTGCTAACAGTTGCTCCATTGTACTAAACTATATCTTTAATACAACTTGGTCCTTATTTTTTAAACTGCCACGTTTTTCTCTCAGTGATCTCTAGAGACTTACACGACACGATAATACTAGATTAACCAACCAAGAAATAAACAGGCAGACGACTGAAATATGTTGAGAAAACTGTTGAACTGACTGTGTAAAGACATAAGCACACTTCAACACTTGCAGTGTTCGATGTATAGCTCAAAATCACAATATCATGCAGCCGTCGAAGGGGACTCTCTTACAGCAAAGATCATGTGTTGAAAATCCGAACTATTAAAAACAAATTCAAAAACTGCTCCCAAGATTAAAAAACGTGACCTTGCGGTAAAATGTTCTGTTTCTACAATCAAATATAAATTTAAAGTATTTCGGTTGATAGGCTGCATTACAAGATGCAAACCGGCGATGAAGAAGAATCAAAAGTGTCGTTTGAAGTTCGTCAAAGGGCACGGGATTCGTGAGGTGTCTTATTGGCGAAGAGTGGCATTTAACGATGAAAGCATGTACAATAGGCTAGGCAGCGATGGCTGACATAATTTTCGATGATGGAGATGTGAAAAATTTTAATCCAGTTTAACTGTTTCAATGGTACATGGTATGGGGAGCAGTGAGTGCTTATGATCCTGGGCCTCTGGTTCGTACAAACGGGCGATTAAGCTTGTTCGGTCACGTCGAATAAATATTTTGTTCCCCATTATGTTCATAATTTGCCGGTGAATTCCAGCTTATTACAGAACAATCCTCTAGTCAACACTGCGGCAACTTTCACGAGATTCCTCGAAAACCAGCACGTTGCATGTTTGGATTGGCATGTCCTCTCATCAGACTTGAATCCAATAGACAGTGTATGACATTACATCAACAACCAGTTAGGCAACACAACATATGTTCTAGACACCTAAACTATTGAAACTTGAACGTACATATGTTAATTTTAAAATGCAGTGAAAGCATAAATTAAAATAATAAATGCATTGCGCTATTTTGGTACAACATTTAAAAAGTATCAAGTAATTTCATACCCTTTAAGTGCCCCTCATACCCCAACAGTGCCCCTCTGACCCAATCCTGGCCCTGTCGTCTTCAGTTCGTTCCAGCGCCTCTGCATGTTGGTATGCATAGAACAACTAATAGCAATTCAATATTTTAATATATAGCCATCATGAACTTGCAAGTGTTGTGTCTGGTTAATGGTACCATCAACTTTGTCAGTGCCCCCTCCCCATTGGAAAATCCTGCGTACGCCGATGCTGATAACTGAGCGTGTGGGGGGATTAAATGTGCAGTCCTCAGTCCTGGCAGTAAAGGAAGAGGTGTGTAGTGGTGTCCAATTGTGCGTTTTCAATTGATCATTGATTTATTTCTTGCGGTTTTGTAAATTGTTTCGATCTTTCTTTTCAAAGGTCAGCACTCTAATAAATAAGTAAAGTCACTATGTCTAGGAAAGAAAATGAAGCTATTGGAGAATTTATAGAAATATATAGATCTGAAACTTGTTTGTGGAAGATAAAAAGTAAAGAGTACCTCGACCGCACAAGAAGAGATGCTGCCTACGATAAATTATGTGTTAATTTGAAAGAATTGGAGCCTGATGCTAACAAGAAAACGGTCATCGCAAAAATAAACAGCTTGAGATCCGCTTTCCGCAAAGAACAGAAGAAAGTTCAGGAATTCAAGAAATCAGGATCTGCAACAGATAACATTACAAATTCAATCTGTGGTACTATGACCTCCTACAGTTTATGGGCGACCTGGAAGTTCCAAAAACATCAATAACAAATTTGGGGATCGTTTCTAATCAGGCAAGGAAAAAATCTGTGTCACTATGTATTAGCATTGTATTGAACACGATATACACGGTACAGTACAATATTTACTTAACATTCAATATCAAATGTTGTTGTTTCACATAGAAAATTTTGTAGAAATCTACACAAAAATTTCATATTTTTTACTACATATTATTTACAGTTGTTTATAATGCTCTGTTATCGCACATATAAATCGAGTATAAAGGTGAATGCGTATAATAGTAACTTCAATTATATTACACTTGAAATATGAAGTGCTTTATTGTCAAATTATAAACATGTCATTAATAAAGTTAATTTTGCCAATATGGCATAGCTAATTGCATCAACCCATGCCTTGTGTGGTATATAATGACAAAAGGAATCATTAAGTATTCCACAAAAAATGTTTATTCTGATATGAAATTGCTCTTTCTTGCATGAAATAGTGCATGGATTTTTTCCTATTTTCTTTAGCATCATTAGTAATATTTCCGCGTGGACGCTTGAGGGGTTCCATTTTTGAGTTTCAACTATTACAACCAAGGGAGATAACAGATCCATCAGTTTTGTTTTCTTCGTACAGGAAAGTGGAAGGAGCATATCTACTTGATTGCTCTTCAATCGAGAAATGATGCAAAGCACAGGCAGCCATTACTACTTTTTCGATATTTTGGGATCCAAATTGATAGATGTATGGAATATACGAAATCGTGCTGCAAGTATACCAAATACATTCTCAACTATGTGCCTTGCTCTGCGGATCCGATAGTTGAAAACTTCCTTCTCCTGTGAATCCAACTGTTCTTTTCTGAAAGGCTTCAAAATGTCAACTCAGAGAGGGAATGAGTCGTCAGCTACGAAAGTGTATGGAACATTTGTGAAATTTTCCGTCACAGCATCAGGTGGTGGGATGTGTATGTTTCCATTATTCAACATTTCATAAAATCGTGTATTCTGCAGGACACCACCATCTGAAATGCGTCCATTTGTACTAAAATCTACGAGCAGGAACCTATATTCTGCATCGACAATTGCTAGAAGTACATACTATGTCGGCCCTTGTAGTTATAAAAGTATGATCCGGAGTCTGGTGGTGGAACAATATCAGGGTGCTTTCCTTCCGTGGCTCCAAAGCATCGCGGGAACTCCCATTTCTCCTCAAATTTGATGCCTATGGCTTTCCATTCTTCCTCCGTTTTGGGAAACTAAAGAAAATGAAAGATGCATAATCTTTATTACATGGAATTTATTAATTAAGGCGACATTCCAGGCCTTTTCTTGAAATTAGTCAGAAACATTTAATTACTATATATAGTATGCCATCTAATATATCTAAGCCAAACAAAGGAATTTTTAACGAAAAATATATTCATTTTTTGTTGTTTCTTGGGAAAATTTTTAACTATTTCGTCCGTTAGTTTGTGGCCATTTGCTAAGAAAATTTCAGGGTAAAAACTAACTACATATTAATTATATCCCTATGTATGTATGTATGTATGTATGTTATTTTGGAAATTTCAAACGCATAGAACTCAGTGAGTTTTCATGCTAGAATAAAAACAATGACAGTTTTGAAATCCTAGAAGCATTCCTAACAAAACTATAGAACTGGATTCTCCATTTTTGCCCTCCTAATATTTTTTTATCACAGTTGGATTCTCTATTTTCTTTTTCGTTGCGATCGCTAACTAAAATATAGGGAAAAATAAGGAATTCGGTTTTGAGCTCGGACAAAAATATATTATGAGTGTAAAAATAGATAATGTAGCTATATTGTTTTGTTGAAAGTGTTTCAAGGATTCCATAACTGTCAATGTTTTTATTCTAGCATGAAAACTCATTGAGTTCTATTCGTTTGAATTTTCCTAAATATACATATATTATGTAGAAAATATCCTATTTTGGTAACTTGTTTGTTCAAAATTTAATTAATATTCCGTTACTGACAGCCAGGACATGTGTATGTCGGTCACGGCCTTGTCTTTCCATCCTAATCACATGGGGTGCAGTCAACGTTGGGGCCGCCCCTCCCCCAAAATAGGCAGTATCTATACAACCTTCAGCCCTGACAGTCCTAGCGTCTTCTGTGTGCCTTGCGAGATTTTGCCCTCAGCGTTGCGACGCACATCTGGGTCACGAGGCACATTTATCCATCACATGACGGAGCTGACATGGCTGCCACCCTGTCCTGCCGC
The DNA here is from genome assembly GCA_001587735.2 of Parhyale hawaiensis. Classification (NCBI taxonomy): domain Eukaryota; kingdom Metazoa; phylum Arthropoda; class Malacostraca; order Amphipoda; family Hyalidae; genus Parhyale; species Parhyale hawaiensis. Next base: position 18,898 of record LQNS02277035.1, on the reverse strand, counting down.
TCGGGGGCTCTCGACGGCCCTACGCACCGCTCCTTGCATCGCCTGTCACCTGCCCAACCAACTCTGCTCCATCTTCACCAGACATGAATGAGGCCGTAAGTCACCGACCAAACAGAGTCGTGGTGTTGTCAATGGTGGCCTTTTGTCTAGTCTGAAGGAACTTTCGACCTGTAAATTTGTGTAGGAACTGCCAGCATTTTCAGTACAACCTAATTGATAACTTTCATAATTTGATACTCTCGAATAAATAGATTTCTCAACAGCTAAAATTTCTCAATTGATTAGATTTCTTAAATTGATTAAAATTACCTAAAGAGATTAAGTTTCCAATGTGATCAATTTGCTGAAGTGATCAAATGTTCTTAATAATAGAAAATAAGATAATTACTGTATTGGTTGCTTCCCATCGGGTTGCTTCCCATCGGGTTGCTTCCCATCGGGTTGCTTCCCATCGGGTTGCTTCCCATCGGGTTGCTTCCCATCGGGTTGCTTACCATCGGGTTGCTTCCCATCGGGTTGCTTCTCTTCGGGTTGCTCCCCGTCGGGTTGCTCCCCGTCGGGTTGCTCCCCGTCGGGTTGCTCCCCGTCGGGTTGCTCCCCATCGGGTTGCTTCCCATAATCTCTTTCGTAATACATGAATTACCGTACAAGATAGCTTTCATTTCTTTTCAACGTTATTCCCTTAAGTTTTTTTTTACGTACTCTTCGCGTAACCAAACCTACTTAACGAATGGTGTATTCTCGTGCAGTTCCTACATTATGGCGAAAAGGGGAGTGGTGAGCGCCTCCACGGCACCGCTTTACCCATGCGGCTCAGCGCTCACCGTCAGGACACCACCACGCTCAAAATATCTAATTTTTATTTGCATTTTCATTCATTTAATAAATAAGAAACTTCACTCTCGTGTCTACTCCCTTCAGTATCACATTTTTTGCCATATGGCGCTGTAGACAGGATCACGAGAGTTAATTTGAGTAAGCAAGAGTTGTGACGACATGGTGGTGTCCATTGCGGTGCGGTGGTGGCTTTCTGTTCCCGAGCGGCCGGGGTTTTCTAATTTCTGACTGTTGATAGAACTCACCTAACTTGAACTATTAATCGATGTTTGTAATTGTTGCGAAATTTCACTATCACCATGAGCGATTCAGAGTTCAAAACCCGTACACGGGGTCACTTGCGTGCTCGTGTTACCAAATTCCATGATAAAGTCCGTAATAATTTGTACAATTTAACGACTACTGAAAGACTATCAATCATTTCAAGCTTAGAATCACTTATGATTGAGATTAAAATGCTTGACAAGGCTATCAGTGCCACAGTATGGAGCACCACCTCTAACGAGGAAGTGCTTGCTGCCGAGTGGGAGGCCTGTGACGCCTACGAGCAATAGATAGTCGAAACTCTAACAGTACTGAAGCAGAGCGTCACTCCGGCTAGCCATTCCTTAGTTCTCGATGAGGGCCGGCCATAGGCGGCTGTTCCTCGTTTAAACAAACTCAAACTACCTGAAACTCCCTTGCCCACGTTCAGTAACGCAAATGGTGAAACGCTCTAGAAAACTTCGAAAATATGATAAGTACGAGCTTTCAGATTACGAGAAGTTTGTGTACCTCAAAAGACAGCTAAAAGACCAACCCTTAACTCTCATAAACTCACTATCTGGTACCAGACAATCTTACGATGGTGCTAAAGTTCTCTTACGGGATGCCTTTGCGGACACTGTTGTCCAGCAGTATAGCGCTCTCAAGCGCCTAGCTGAATTGAAACTTTCGCAGAGTGGTGACCCCTATGAATTTGTGAGCGAGATGAGACTAATCCAAGACCTTTTCCAAACTTTGGATATTAAAATAGAGAACATTTTGCAGTACTTTATTTGGACAGCAATGACAAGTGCGTTACAAACGCAGCTGATCAATATTTGCAATACCAATAAGCCTAGCTTGCCCGAAATCAACAAAAATATCTTCAAGGTTCTGGTCAGATATAAAGAGTTAACAAAAGCTGAGCCAGAATCAAAGACCAGGTCTCAAAAACAGAGTTCAGTCCATAGCTTCGCTGCAACTGCAAATTACTGCTCCAAACAGTCGCCACAAAAGTATCAATTCTGTCCCCTTTGCAGTGGCAGGAAAGATTAGAAGAAAAACTGCTCATTCCATTAAAATCTCTACGTAAATTGATATTAATAAAAGTCGATTAGCTTACTTTTCGACGGATTAAAATTAAAAGTCTACTTATTTGTGGGCGGATTAAAAGTCGGCGTTCGCGTCGATGGATATAAAAGTTGATTGCATCAATATGTGCTATCAACGGATGTAATTGATAATTAAAAGTCTACATATTTGTGGACGGATTAAAAATCGGCTTACCAGCCGATGGATATAAAAGTAGATTGCATCAATATGTGCTATCAACGGATTTAATTGATTATTAAAAGTCGGCTTATTTATCGACGGATTTTAGAGTAAAAGTCTACTGATTTGCTGACGGATTTCAAAATCAAATATAGATTGCCCCAATTTTTACTTAGCTATTTGGTGCGGCAGACATAAAGACTTTCTGAACGACGCAGAGACGTTCAACTATCCTACCCAAAAAGGCTTATTTCTTTTGAATTTGAACATTATTTCAAAGATAACAGTGCCCTAGGATCTCTCGTTGAAATTTGCGTAAAGTTTACAAAGCGACTAATCGACGACTCTACTCGTAATAATGTTCTATAGTCCCACGATTTTCAATTAATTGTAGCCAAGCGACCGGTGGCTTTCAAAGAAAGCTTGAGAGACGGGGACAGTTCAGAACTTCCTGTGGTTCACACCGGAATTGCTGTGCAGAGGCCGTGAACTAGTCTCGTTGGATATTATTCCTGCTTTTCAGCCCGATCCTGAGGGTGACAGTGATTCGACGCCGAACATAGGTTCCTCAGATGCAATAAAAGCCCAGTTTGCTAAGCTGCGGAAGGTTCGTTCAAATTTAATTTCAGTTTATGAACAGGAATTCTAACACTCTCGTAGACAAAGCCCCAAAAGTCAAGCACCGGTATAAACCTGTAAAACTCTACAATATCCATGTAAATGATCTGGTACTGTTAGAAGAACCAATGCTCAAAGCTAGCCATTTGCCTATAGCCCTTGTCAAAGAGGTAATCCGTAACGAGAGCGGTGAAACTGTCGGCCTTATTGTGAGGAAAAGTTCCGCAAGTGAACTCGTACAGCGAAACGTTTCATCCATCATCCCGTTCTTAGGGTATCCCGTAGAACCAGACATCCCCGGGTCTAGCGCAAACCTAACTGACCATTGTGTTTCTGAGCGCCCTAGACGCCCTGCCCGTGCTGCTACTAAATGTAGCTGCAAAAGGACTGCAGAGATGTACGGCAGGGGAAGGGCCTAATGTATATAGTTGCACATGTGTTTTATGTTTGGCAAGGCTTCCTTTTGCGTTCGTCCTTGTACTATTTAAGATTGGTTTCTGTATTAAAGTGGATCATGTGTTAGATTGATCATGCGGATTCTGATTACGAGTGTGGCCACAAAAAGACGCCTATAGGTGATTCTTTGATATTTAGGATATTCGGTCGGAAACTTCAGACAAAAAAAAAAAAAAAACACTAGTAGCTCAACTGTGTTGACTGTTGAGGATTCCAAATTTACTATCTAATGACCTCAACTCAAGCATTAGCAGCTTAGTTTCAGAAATGGAAATGCACCTCGACGCTGCTGGGACTGATTTTTTTTTTTTATTTCTGGTGACACCCTCCATGAATATGGTTTGCCCCCACAGCGCCTACCATGAAAGTTTTCCTGGGTACGCCCCTGCCTAAGCAATTGAAAACTCATAAAAAATTTGAAATGAGAGATTTTCGTATCTCTCATTAACATTCCCAGCTACACCCTAGAGAGATCACCGAATATATATATATATGTATATATTTGTTTTCGTGCAAGGAAGGGTGCCTTGAGAACAGTCCCGCTAACACACGACGTGGAATCATCGTTGTGAGCTGATGCTCAACGTGCTACGCACGTTGATTTGTGGACTCCTGCTACAGCAGTTAGCATGTTGTATCACAACGTGCTGGCCACGTCATTAGCACTTTATGCCCCGTGTTCCCTTAGCACTTGGTGATATAACGTGCTGGATACGTCCCTTGCACGTTATGATTAGACTTGCTAAAAACGTGCCCAGCACGTTGTGTTACAACGTGCTAACAACGTTATCGGGAGCTGAATTGACAATTTCGGGTAGCTATGAATGTTGTCATAACGTTGCCAGCAAGCTGCATGTCTCACACCGTGCTGGGTACAACGTGCTAACAATGTCATCTGGAGTCCACAGATCGACGTGCATAGCACGTTGAGCCAACAAAGCACGACGTGCTTATAGTGCAACAAAAGTTGTTCCGTGTAAATGGGGCTGATTGAAACTGTTTTCTTGCCAGGTTGTTCATGATAACGAGCAGGATAAATGACAGATTTCTTCACAACAACTACAACCGATTCGTTTTTATATTCTTACCGTAAGTTAATGGTTAGGAAGCTCTTGAGTGGGTTAGAAATTTTCAGTGATCAGCCAAAACACCTCTGAAACTTTCTGTAACATATATGAAGTGGCACGGTAAAGTAGGTGTCAAAACATTTTTTTTTTTTTGTCATTATCTAGTATACAATGGATACAGCTAATAAATTTTTTTATGTTAATTTTTGAAGAACAGCAGAAGCAATTGAAGCGGAGAGTCAATTTGGGATCTCCCGCCGTGCTTCGTTCGCCTATCGGTGCTGGAATGCTCCACGCAGTATAAATTCTTAGCGGGAATCGAACCCGGGTCTCCGTGTTGCGATGCCGAGCCGTTGTCACTTCACCTCCGAGACGGTAACATGTAAATGACCCTTATTTTCTGCTACTAATACAATACCTATAGGTTATAACTAGAATACACCAAGTGAGAATTTTGACAATATTATGATAAAGTAGCTGTTTTACCTATATAGATAATTTTTTATCTAGAGCGTTACAGTGTACTCTTTCGTTTTTCTCTCCCGAAACGCATGCCCGAAAGTATTTTTGTGAGTTAGGAGAGGCTTGAGCCAATGTATAATCTCAAGCTTGGTACCCACGTAACTACTCTCGTTGCCGCTATCAGCCAAGAAGCAACTCAACTAGTCCTTTTACGTAGCCGCCTCCCGGCTTCAGCTTATGCAAAATTTAGCTGTATAAAAAATTGTCGAAAATTTCGGTCGCTACTGGAATTTTTACACCCTACCAAGTAGCAACGGTGAAATTTCATAGCGCTCCTAATTAGAAGCAATTAAAGTCCACACACGTGAAGTGGTATTTTAAGAATTAGAGCACGATGTTTATACACGTCATGCTTAAGTCATGATCACGACTACGCAGTCGGAGTAATTGAATTGGCTCTAGACTGCCAGGGGCAACTCTAGTAATACGTTTACGTAGTAGCGTCATGGCTCCAGCTCGCGCAAAAGTTTGCTGAATAAAAATTTGTCGAAACTTTCCCAACGGTGTACTTTCAAATGTTGTCACTTATAATGAGCTATTTTAGTCCACAAAATCTATATTGTATGGATTGCTGCATGATGTGCATATATATGATATACGTGATGCTGAAACTCCGCCACGACTAACTAGTCGGATTAGTTGTGGTGGCTCTAGGCTACTAGCCACAGTGAAAATTGTTAGGTGGGTACCGAGCCTAAAAATCAAACTTTAGGAACAAAATAAACATATTAATCTATTTACTAGTTATTAAGGTTCAATAACTTATTTCCGTAATAATTGATTTGCATGCTACCTTTCCAGTCAGATATATATTGCTACTGTCCTTTGGGCTTTTCTTTCTGCATCATACCGCACCCCTCGTCGTGCACTCATATTTCACTCGATATTGACGATAATTTTCAATGCAGCAGTTGTGTTTATGTAAACGATTTCACTAAATAAAGTATTTATTCTGTTGAATCTGATAATGTTGAAAAAAAATGCTGGGTGCTGCAGTTCCACAATGCCCTTCGCGTACGAGCCTCTCTGATTGGGAATCGTGATTATCGCCTCTAGCGCTAGGAGAGGGAGGGGAAGGAGAATGTCATGTGATCCTTGCATTTCTCTTTTATATGTTGTGCCTGTACATTTTGTATTAAATCCTTTATGGTATAAATTAAATTTTCAAATCTTTTATTAATTTTATCGTACCTAGGGTGCTCATCCAGTGTTCAGGATCAAGGGTATCTTGTGAAGCTACGCATCACATAGACATATTGAACCATAGTGTTCAGTGTTTACCAATGTAGCCTTACGCGGGTGTGTTAGGTGCGACGAAAGGGTAGGTTGCCAACTCTTCCTGCAATTTTTCAATACTTCCGGTCTTTATTGATGCATGTCCAACAGGGCACGTTAACGAATATATTTTGCAAGTGTACCTGAGCAGCTATGTTACTTTTTTTATCGAAAGCAGTGGACAAGATGGTTTAGCCGCTTGGCCAGCCTAGTTAAGTTAGCCTATAATCATTACACGNTTATTGATGCATGTCCAACAGGGCACGTTAACGAATATATTTTGCAAGTGTACCTGAGCAGCTATGTTACTTTTTTTATCGAAAGCAGTGGACAAGATGGTTTAGCCGCTTGGCCAGCCTAGTTAAGTTAGCCTATAATCATTACACGTGATGGAGCGGCAAGTGTGAGGATGATTGAGTGTGTCAAGGAGTACCTGGCAAGAGTGTGGGGTAAGCGAGAGGTGGCTATAAAGGATAGATGAGTTTAACCATTTCCCGGC
>LQNS02277029.1:26649-36974 GCA_001587735.2 Parhyale hawaiensis | reverse complement strand
ATATGATCCATGGGATTGCAACATAGCTCATCCAAGAAAAGAGTAACCTCGGAAGTAGAAGCTTCAGGTCTGCAGATGACTTTTCGATCCCTGCAACCCCTTTTAAAGGCACAGCGCTGCCCTGGTAAGTCAGGACGAGAACATGGAGTGAATAACAACAGCTTAGTTTTATCCTCATGGGCAATCAATCTATTTTGAGTTAACCATTGCGACAGTTTACTTAGAATATGTTGGATATCAGTTATGGCTTAGAGAAAATTGCATTTAGTAGTGTAGACCACTGCATCATCTGCAAACAGAATACATTTCGTACCAAGAGTAGTTATAGTGCAACGGTCCAAGTACGCTTCCTTGGGAACTCCAATTTCAATATGCAAAACTTGAGATTTAACGGTATCACATAGAACATATTGGTCACGGTTGGATAAGTAGCTAGCTAATAATGCATTTGCTGTCCCACGAATACCATAGTGTTCGAGTTTTTTTTTAATAACAACTGTTTGTCAACTGTATCGAACGTTTTCCGCATGTCTAAAAAGAGGCAGACTCCATGCGATTTATCGTGATAATACTTTACTAAGTCAGTTACAAGATAAAATATCGCTAAAGTAGAATTACAGTAGATTTGGTACGAAAGCCAAATTGTCTGCTCGAAATTACGCTATGGATCGCTAGGAACTCGGTTAATCTGGAGTGAATTATTTTTTCAAGTGTTTTATTGAACGTTGACAGCGTTGATATTGGTCTGTAATTTGCTACCTCATTAGAATTGCATAATTTAAGTATTGGTTTAACACGAGCATGCTTCAGTACATTGGGGTAAATACCAGTAGCAAACACAAGTTGAAAATATAACAAAGGGAATTAACTATACAATTAATAACTCTCATGAGAAGAAAACGTTGAATTTCGTCACCGTGACAACGTTTACCGCTGAATGATTTTAATATATGTGTATTATTAAATTTTCATGGGCATCAGTGGCACTCAAGACACACGTTAGCTTATACGATATACTGTAATTAGGCTTGGGTAGACAGACATTGTTTTGAAGGAATAAGTTAAGGTGCGTTTTGCATGAGGCGTCTGACGCTGAGCGTCTGACACCCAGCGTCTGACGCTGGAGCATAAGTTCATTGCATTCCTATAGGGCCGTTTTGCTTCGAGCGTCAGACGCAGGCTTCAAATATACGCGCGTCTAGAGGGTGAATAAAGACGCAGCCGCTAACGGTTATTCGATGTGTGATGGTGTTTTTGCATGTAATTAACATGCACTAGTGCCTTTGTTTGCATTCGTAAATAGAGCACTCTCAGAGAGGATACCTCCGCCAAGCAAGGCAACAGTTACAAAAATTCAAATTGGTTCTGGCACCATGATATTTTTTGTTTCAACACGATTTTTTTTTCATTTCTGCCCTTCAACATTGTTAACAGCTTCAGTAATTTTTTTAAAGATCCATTCAAAGTTTTTTGAGTTATGCTACCAACAAACATTCTAAGAAACATCAGTCAAACTCCCTAACGGACCAACCTATCATCATAACAAATTAGTCATTTAAGTCTTTTACAATAACTAACAACTATATACTATAAATTTCATACAGATCCATTCTGAATTTTTTGAGTTATTGCTCTGCTAACCAGCATAAGATTAAAAACAGTGACAAACTAACGAACGAACCAACAGATCATTACAAAAATTTGGTCATTCCCTCTTCGTGTTATGCCTAATAACTCATGCAAATATCATAAAAGATCCGTCACTAATTTGTTTAGTTACGGCAACGACAAAAATGAGGAAGACAAACAGATGGACAGATTTTCACCATAAATTAATCATATGTTCATCCTAACATACCTAACAATCCCTGTCAATGTCGTCAAATTCCTTTCATGTAACTGTTTGAGTTATCTTGGGGACAACAGAATAAGAGACAAACAGACAGACAAACCCGACGATAACATAACCTCCTTGGCAGAGGTAATGAGTGAATCCGGTGTGCCAGAGGGACTGTCCGTTGTGCGAGAGGGAAAATTCCGATGTAGGAAGGGGATTGTCCGTTGTGGCAAAGGGGTTTTTACCCTCCAGCACAACGGACCCATCCGCCCAATGACGAAGGCGTTCCCACGAAGTGTCCGTTGTGTGGAGGGTTTGCTGTATTGCCATTCTGCCATGACACTCAATCACGCCACTTGATGCTCTCCATGCAACAGACGCACAAACACTGCCGCTGTCAATGACGCTGCGAGCAAAATGGTCTACCAGCGTATGACGCTCAGCGTCATTCACTGAGCGTTAGACGCTCGAGCGTCAGAAGTGCCAGACGCCCCAAGCAAAATGCACCTATAGTCACGGAAAAGCGACGGGCGTTTACTTAGACTTACACGAGGTGGGTTTCGTTAGAAGAGCTGCATTAGGTTAAACTCAGGTATATAGCAATAGTGTAGCGTGGGTGTGGTTTATTTTGGGAGGTATGCACTTTAGTCAAGCGTGGAATATTAATAGGCTTGTATCTACGTCAGTGTGTCACGCTTTTCAGAAATAGAAAGAGAAAAAATAGAGATTTGACTTCAAATGTGAATCATTTCGCACGTATCATATGTACGCTTTTCATTTTTCTGAAGAAAAATTTTACTCGCTTTGCTGGTAGCGGATGACATTCCTCATAGGGTCAGGGGCGTAGGCACGATACGCTCCTGGTAAAGAAAACGTGTAGTGTTGGGCATCTAGCTCTACTCTAAATTTATTTTTCGAAGAGAATAAAGGCTTACTGCTTGGAAGGCATCTGCCTCTACAGTGCAATGGCTGAGGAAATGCAATGACATGTTGACAACAAAAGAGTACTCTGCAATGAGTGAAGCAATTCACCCAATCTATTTTCGTTTATTGTATATTTTTTGTATTTCATTAAACAAAGCAAGAAAAATGGGCAACTGATCAATATCCACGAGTCCCGAAATAGTGGGGAAAATTTAAATACTCTCCCAAACAAATGCTACGCGTAACGTTATGGAAGGCTAAATTATATGTAAACTGTGGGCAGAGTTGTGCCAAGCAGCGCTAGAATTAACTAGCGCGCGCGAGTTTTTTAGTAGCCAAAGCACTAGCGCCAGTAGGTTTGAGAATCACTAGCGGCGCTGGTAGTGCCGCTAGATATTTAGCCAATGTCAAGCGCTAGTAGCTAGTTTTTGCATTAAACAGTGTGTTGCAAAACGTTTGGTACAAACTTTGGCTACTCTAGTAGGAAATATTAATATGAACACTTTTTATTGAGAGCAAAAAATGATAAACGCTTATTCTTTGAGACATTGGGCTTAAAAAATTTATGGGAAATAATTATCATGCTGCAGTGTGGCGTGTGTTGAACTGAAATAATTATCATCGGTATCACTTACTCTTCCAGAGTTTGCAGGGTCTACTTCCCACATGCAGATGATGCTCCACGTGAACGATTCGCGCAGTGGTTTTTAAATCAGGAGTTGGAAGATACCCATTCTACAGAACATGTGTTGTTCACGGATGAAGCTACCTTCCCCTGACTTTTTAATGTTCATAATTTTCATGTATGGCAGCAGAACAACCCTCATGTCATCCATCAACATCACCACCAGCATCGCAACACTGTGATTGTTTCGCAAGGTATCGTTCACAATCAAATCATTGGTTCACACATTTTGACGGAGCGTTTCACTGTGAATAGTTACTGAGTCTTTCTTGAAGAATTCCTACTGCAGATGTATTGGGCGATGTGCCATTGGGTATCCGTAGAAGACTTTGGTTTCAACATAATGGAGTTCCGGTTTATTATGCCCTGAATGTTAGACGTTTTCTCGACCTTCAATTTCCAAATCGATGGATTGGTCATAATGGTGCTGTGTCCTAACCACCAAGATCACCGGATCTGTCTCCGCTGAATTTTTTTTTCTCGTGTATGGGGTCATATGAAAAAGTTTCATTTATGACGCACCTGTCGCGTCGGAAGAAGACCTTGTCGCCCGATCTATATTTCCTGCTGCCGGGGCCCGGAGATATCGCTGAGATCCATAGAATCATTGACGAAGGGGTCGTGCTTGTATCAATGTTTGTGGTAGACATTTTGAACAATTACTGACATGAGATCCTTGCTAATAAAAGCTATCTCTTGTTATTGAGCATTAGAACTACAGTCTTGTGTATTAATGAGCAGACTTCATGTAGCCAGTGTAGCTAGGTAACTAACAGTCAGTGTTAAGTATTTATACGATTATTTTACAAATTAAGCGTTTTCCGAATTTTTTTATTGGTGGAAAGGGGTTAATTATGATATTTCGTACTAGTAGCCAAAGGTTGCATTTGGAATGCAATTAAAATCATATTCTATTTCTATTTTGCTCTGCGTGTATTTCATAGCACTAAAATAATTTTCCCAAATTTTTCAATTAGTAGTAGATAAATATGCAGAAAACTAGTGCTAGCGCTGCTAGGTTTTGGAAATGTGTAGCGCTAGAAGTAGAGTCGTTAGTATTTCTCAGGTTTAGCGCTAGCGCCTTTAGTTTCGGTCAATAGCGTGAACAACTCTGACTGTGGGAAACAGAGCTTTAAAAATGTTTGCAAATACAAACAAGGAGAGCATTGCAAGAAGTACCGTCGTATTTCTACATCTCTTGATTATCATGACACAAGTGCGAGATCTTTCCTGAAAAACAAATGCGTGATACATTTTATAAGGTGAGAGCATTAACTAATCGTCGAATTCCCACGAGTCCGGTTAGTTTATACTATGAAAAGTCAGGTGAGATAATAAGATAGACGGACTGCGTAACGAAAGACTGGGTAGGAGGCACGACGCGGAGCTTGCTCTGGCAGGTTTCCAGTCCCCTTTTCGCAGGCTAGTAGGATCGGGGCCTGGATTTCGGGGCATGGCCGTCTATGTCCGGAGTGGTTTCTGTGCTTACTGACAGTCAGTGCACGAGTGCATTTGTCATGAGTTCATGTGGCCGTGTGAACATTTTTTTTTATTTATTCACCTTGTATCGGAGCCCTACAACTGGTGAATATCAGTATGACTGTTTGCTGACAGCGATGGCCTCGGTCCAGAGTACGAATCCTTAGTCAGCATTTGTTTTTGTGGGGGCTGTTAATGCACACCACAGGGATTGGTTGCGATCTGTGTCACCGACTGATCGCCATGGCGATGCTGCGTTAGACTTCTGCACTTTATCTAGCTATGTTCGGCTAGTTCGTGGGTCTACGCATATTGCTGGCAATTGTCTCAACCTCGTTACGACTGATGTCCCGGACTTGATAACTGTGTCAGTTGGCTCCCTTATTGGCATTTCAGACCACTCACATCTGGTTATGTCATTGAAGCTGAACCAGGATATTCCTGAGGTAGACACCAGGAGACTGGTACTCGTTAAGAGTGGGGCTGATTGAATACTATTACTGGAGCAGTAAGGGCGTTACTCTGGAGCCAGATTATTTGTAGTGATGATCCTATCTCTGAGTTCAACGACTTGACTGTTTTTATTTTGGAGAGGTTTGTCCCGAAGGGAAGTATTCTTGTGAGGTCTCGAGACAAACCGTGGTTTGATGACCAGTGTCGGTTGGCTCTTGAAGCTAAGCAAGCGGCTTATCAGGCTTGGCGGCGTTCACGTGTCTGCACTGTGGCAGACATATGTGGATCGTAGGGCCAAGGCTAAGCGTGTGTATGAGAGGGCACAGCATCGTCAGAGGCAGCGTTGTAGGGAGTCTCTACTGAGTATTGACCATCCACATCGTTGGTGGGGTGAGCTTAGGGGTTCAGTTTTCGGTGCTGAACCTTCGTTGCCACCCCTTGTTGGTCCCGGTGGAGGTATCATTGCTGATCCCTTGGCTAGGGCGGAACCCCTGTCGGCTCACTATGATTTGAAGCAGAGACGAGATGTGTTGCCATTGCCTCATGGGTGTCACCCGGAACCTCGTTTGATCTCTTTGGCGTTCAGATCTGGTACTATCAAGGTGCTGCTTTAGGGTCTTGATACTAACGGAGGTGTGGACCCGGTGCGTATGTTCCCCCTGTTTTATAAGCAGCTTAATGATGTTGTCGCGCCTAAGCTTGAAGTAATCTTCCGGCGTTTGATACGGCTAGGGAATTTTCCCATTGTTGGCGTACTGGGAACATTACTGCCATTCCGAAAGGTCCAGTGTCGCCCCATGTCGCCAACTACTGACCTATTACGCTGACGCCCATTTTGTCGAAGGTGCTCGAAAAATTGGTCGCTGCTAAGCTAGGACGTTTTGCTGAGGCTACGGGTTTGTTGCCTGCTGGTCAGTTTGCATACAGAACTGGTTTGGGCTATTGTGACGCACTGTTTTCGGTGTTACACAATTTGCAGTCTGCATTGGATTGTGGGTCTGAGGCTCGCATGGTACAGTTGAACTTCAGTGCGGCGTTTGACAGGGTCAACCACAGGGGTCTATTGTAAGAGTTAGAGTCGTTTGGTGTGGGTAGATGGAGATAGATGATAGATGGAGATAACTGAGTACAAGGTCTACATCTAAATAGTGTTACAAGCAGAATGCCGTAGGCATATGCTGGTACTGCAATGTCAGGTACCGAATTCAACTGACGCTTGATAGTGCAAGCGCCTTAAATACCTATAAATCCCGGCTTCATTAGAACACCGGTTGCTTCCGCCGGATTCGAGTCGAAAAACCGCCGGAAAATTACAGTACGTTTACGAGCATAATAAATATCTTCGAAACTCTGGCTACAGGCTCTGACAGGCAGCTTTTACTGATGTAGGTTCCGGCCGGAAGGTCATTGAAAATTGCGCATGTCGCTCATAGGCAGTGCTGGTTTACCAGCACATTTTTGTAAGGTCGTAAACGACCTTTTCGGTTCTTTATCTTAGAGACTGTGACCTGAAAGCCGGCGGTGGCTACATCCGCTGGGCATGAAATCGTGATACAAAAAATGCGCCTATACATTTCAATGTTAAGGCTAACACATTGGAATGTTGTATGTGCGAAACGCATGTATAACATGCATCCACAGCAGCGTAAGCAGGTGGGTAGGAAGAAACGTCCACAGGTTTCGTTAGATTGAATTCGTCAGGATTGAGTGACTCGCGTTATTTATGGGATAGGGTAGAAGTGCCGTGTCAGGTCAAGCTAAAATGTGTTATATATAATAGCATAGCGTAGATTGCTATATCTTATAAAGTGACAGCATTAACGAATTGTAGAATTTTCACAGGTCACCCACGGGTCACGTTAGCTTATACGACATAATGAGGCCAAGGTAGACAGACATTGTTGAGTTGGAACGAGTTAGTAAGGGAAGGCGACGGGCGTTTACTAAGATTTAGGCAGGGTGAGTTATATCAGAAGATCTACATTATGTTAAACTCAGGTAAAGCGCAATAGTGTAGCGTGGGTGCGGTTCATTTTGGAAGGTATAGACTTTATTCAACCATGAAATTTCCACAAATCTCGCTAGCAAACATTAAAACGATTTCGGCGAATCTTTCCTGCTGCACAACCATAAATTGGGTGTTCTCCCTAAATTTCTCTAGCACGGCGCTGCGAACTAACACGTTGCAGTGTCCGTGTGGAATTCTGCGCTTCCTCTTTTTCTGAAAACTGCAGCTTGGCCCCTCCCCGTGCGTTTATCTTACAAGTCTCATACTTTTTAGCCCGTGGCTACTCTACACTTCATGAGTGACTGCTCTCTCACATGGTGCAACAGACTCAACCTATTTTTTAAATAATTGGTTCATGTCGCTGAAAACACTTTTTCTGCCAGAGATACGAAGAGTAGACAATACACAGACTTGTCTGAAAGATTAAAACAAAGCAGGAACTAATACCTGCCTCTTTGTGCGCCATAGGAAGGTCACTTCGGCTTACAAGAAAAGGTGTAAGAAATACACTGAGCCAAAAAGTCATGACGTGAAAATTTTGATCGCTCCACAGTCTAGGGTGTGTAAAAGAGCGTCCCTACTTTCGGATGTCGGCAAGCCGAAGGAAGGAGCAACGAGGGATTTCTCAGAGCTAAAGAAATATTTGGGAAAGAGTGTTCGAGTATTTCTTAGTAGGACAGGAAAGTTGCTGATACCTGGTCATTCCACGTGACGATCGTTACATTCGGAGCATACATATTGCCAAACTTCAGCCTATAATCCTAAATGTTGTATGATTAGCCTGATGTAGTTTTTACCACAAAAGTACCAGTGTCTATTAATGATAATGGATCTATCCCCCAACTGTCTGTGATTATTATTGTTTTAGCTATATGCTTTTAAAGTGGCCGAGACGATCGGTAAACAGATGCAACCTTGAGTTCGACCTAGTGCTACAAAAGCGCAAAACTCTCTGAAAGTACTAATAGATATTTGAATACTTTACTTGGGAGTTATAGATGAAAGCTTAGGCTATCCAAATGTGTATAAGTTTTGTTAGGTGCAATTACCATCTTCCCTCAGAAGCCAAAGAAGTGCCATGACGATCGTTACAAAAATATCATGACGATCTTTCCACTGCAAATTTCGTACCAAAAATCTACACTATAATAAAGACCGATGTGTATTTATCTGTTTCTTTGTTTGTTTATTTATTTGTTTATTTATCTGTCCATTTTCTGTCACGCTTTAAAAAAAGAGGCGGAAATGAGCCCAGGCTGGAGGCTCTGGTCGTCCTCTCAAGCTCCATTGAAAACTGATCGGTAGAAAATAGGCCGGGTTGCAGAACATGGCAAGCGTATCTTAATCTGGGACAGTTGAAATTCCAAAAAAGAAGATTTCACAGGCTTAGTCTGATTCGTACGAGTATTACCTTCTCCATACATCGAGTCTATGGTTAAGTATCGGGCGACCTCAAGTCTAAATGCACTTCTTGCATTGCCGAAGTTGAGATCTAAGCACTGGAGATATCTGAGGCTTCCATTGGCACTTTCACGCAACTTGATTCGTAGTTTGTTTCCACGTATGATTTCGTCGCTTCAGCTATTTTCCCAGCTATTCAATGGTCGATGAAACCGTGACCGGAGAATTCCACCGCGGAAGATTCCACCACAGAAAGTCCTACTGCGGAAAGTTTCATAGGAGTTGCATAGGAAAAATCTGCGCTTTCTATATTATTGAAATGATTTTATAAATCAACTTGATGTTTTCTTTTGAATATTATAATCAATTATAAATACGTACTTATCCTAATTAGGAGGTATATTAAAGTTAATATATTGTTTTATTTCTTTATTCATATGGTAATATCTTTACATTGTTACAACAGTTGCTAATTTCTAGAAATATTCTCTACTTTAAGAGCTTGTAAGTTATTGGAACAGATTAAATTTAGCTGTCGTTGACATGACACGTGCTCTGGAATTGCTGTGTCTCATATATATTATTTGCAATCCTCACTATGGCTATTTCTTTTCAGCGAAGTGAAAAGAATGAGCTGAAATTAGTAGATGCTCAAAACTACTGCTATGAGAAACATACTGACATTTCGAAGACTAAACCGTATTGGCGTGGTGAATTTTTCTACAGAGGTTGCAGGGACTGTGTGCACACTGTTATGGAGCCAATGCTAGCGCATATATTTTTCAAAGTGGTTTGCACGATCACCCAGTTAATAGAAACCTCATTGATGCTAAACAAGCTGTAAATGCAAAGGAAAACAGGATCATGAATGCTACGACTTCGCCTACAAGAGAGGTTCCTGCGGATACTCTGCAATCAGTTGGTGAAAATGCTAGATAACAATTGCCAATACTACCGACTCTTAGCCGCCATATTCGTAATTAGGGAATACTTCCTTCTTGTCTAAAGTAGGACTTTCTGATGAAGGGGTTCTTTATTTCTTCTGTAATTTAGTTGAACCAATGTGCATCGAGAGAGCTTGGTACTATCCCTTCACGGTCACAGAAACTCAATTTAGCTTGTCGCGAAGTCAAATTAGCTGGACCAGCTGCTAAAGATAAAAGTACTTCTCAAATAATTAGCACGGGTAGTCTACCGTAATTCCCTTTGAATTGGATAGTAGTATAAGGCCCGGGATCCTGACCACTAGGGGGTTACGAGGGGCTCAGAGGGGTTCTAGTCCCCCCTCGCGGCGGTCCCTTTAGCAGTGGGTGTTTCTAGGGCGGGGAGGCGTGGCGTTCCCCAGCAGGGATGATTTTAGGGGCGGGATTTCGGATTTTTTTTTGTTGGTTAGGAAGTAGTCATACATAGGCTTGAGGGGGGTACTAACGGGGAACAATTAACCCTTTCACGACACTCGCGTAATAATGAAGGATAATGGTGGTCACATTCCATTGCAAGCATTCCCACCTGCTCAACTGTCAGCTTCTATATTACAT
>LQNS02277024.1:29173-39872 GCA_001587735.2 Parhyale hawaiensis | reverse complement strand
TAACAAAATTGACGTTATTGTAATTTGGCATTGATAGGTGTAACCTTTGCACACTTAAAGTTCAATACTTACACTGTGCAGCGGTGCGGTTGGCAAGGACGCCATAGTAAGGAGCTTCGGCACAGACCAGAGTTTCGAAGAAAAACTTATAAATTCAATTATTACATGTCTTTTCTAACACTAGGATGCTTTCAAACACACTTCTCATAAGTTTTAGGAGAAAATTTCTTTAAAATATGCTGTAATATTAGAAATTTTCGTTTCTGTAAAGAGATCACTGACAGTTCACTGTTGCACGCTCAACGGGTAAACACGTTATGGCGGACGGCGGACATTCCAAGCATTGGCCTCCTCTTCGTGACGTCACACGGCCTTGAACAGGCCTTGTGTCTCGGTGGCCTCGGTAGAACAGGGTAATGAAGGGGTCCGGGCCCCTCAATAATTCTACCCGTGAGCTTGAATATCTAGCGCCAAATGCCATTTTCTGCAGCACTGCTACAATGTGCATGGATGTTTTATAGAAGTAGGGGCGGCTGTGGTCCCTATCTCCATGTAGATTGAAGCAGTGCTGCAGAAAATGCCATTTGGCGCTAGATATTCAAGTTCACAGGCAGAATTAGTGACAGGCCCGGATCCCTTCATCACCCTGTTCTACCCACTTAGCATTGCACTGGCTGCCTAAAAATTTATGTGCGCGTTTCCCTGATGTGTAGCTACTGTTTAGTGAACAAAAGGAAGAAAATAAATAAAAAATTTTCACCCACACGAGCATTTTTTTATACTTCATGGGTCTTGGGGCGGCAGAAGATATCCGTCTACGAACCACTATGGAAAATCAAAAAAACTTGAAAAACGCTCCACCCTAAATTATATTGTGTAGGTTACAGCATCTTAACAATCTGACAGAAACACGAAATATAGCTTTCACTCTTTTAATTTCAGCAAAAGAAAAAACAACACGGTCCAGGGCACCAGCCAAGCGAGAGGGCTCGCTTATGCATGATAGTAGTAAAGTTTTCCAGCTTCGTAAGTGAACTTAAATGTGGTAACTCGGACTAGGTAACGGGCTGGGTTTCAAAAGCTGGTCTCTACGTTGATTCTAAATCTGGAGTCTGGTCAGATAACTGCTAAAGTTAAGCTCAAAAAGTATTTCTTCAGCGCGCATAAGACATTTTTACTTGAAGATAATGCTAACTTAGATGAGAAAACTATCACAACAAGAGATTAGAAGAGATTAAAAGAGTCAGCTAATGCTGTATGTTTCTCAATAGCACATTTGCCACCTTTGTCTGCACTGCGAAAAACCCACACGAGCTCATATGGGCCAGATAAGGTAAGATTCAAAATTTTTAAACGTGAGATGTCACGAGGTGGCAAACTAGTTTTTCATGTGGGAATCACTAGATGTAGCCCAAGTTAAGACAACCAAAATGAGTTGGATGTGGGAAGATACACGATATGGCTAATGTTAGATAGAGCCGGGAGCCCATACTATCACCAATTTAGCATATACACGCGCGACCATTTGATGTAGAGTGTGATGAGCTGCAATATCTCTCACCTGAGGTACTGTACAATTTAGAAGCCAACTGTAGGTGTAGCCCATTTACGTCCAACAACATTACCCATCATGAAAAATACATACCTCTACTCAGGCTTGAGTTGGATTGACCCCCAAACGCCCATAAAACACAATACAGGAAAAAAAACCTACTCAACGTGGCATTTCACCAAAAAATGTTCTACCAGCTTCGGCGAAAACTTGTCGATAGTGTGAATTCTACACGATGAGTTTTGGCCAATATTTTTCGCCGCATTTTAGCAATTCGACGCCCCATGCAGTCCAGTTTTTTTCAGTTTTTCGACGATATGCAACGCTGGCGATTTTCTAAAATTTTTCTTTGAATAGTTGTGATTCCATCGCTAGTGTCAAAAGCATAAAAATAACGTGTAACTTGGTTACAACGATTGTATCCTGCTGAAACCTACTTGTCAAAGTTTCATTCATATGCTTCGTGATTTTACAAAACACTCAGTCGTTGAAAACAGTTTACAGGGGAAAATAACCTGCAGATAAAATTAATGTACGGTAAAATTGATCAAGTTAACTGCACGATCTAGGTATGAGAGTCTCCTAGCAATTAGGCTGGTCCTAAATATTGAATACAACATCAAATGTAATTAAAGATTAAAAACATATTTGAGTGTACAATATTGAAATGCTAATTGCATCAACGTTTTCCACATCCAATTTAACTCTTCACTGCATAACGTATCACGCACGATACAGTTCTAATAGTGTTATTCCTGCGGGAGAGGTTAACTAAATTTCACAGAGAAGGGTTAAGCATCTTGTACTAATTTTACTACTCAAACACATTGCAAATGGAAGTACCTTTCCCCTACTATGTGTGCATGTATACTACATAGCTGAAACATCTCATGGCAAGATTGGTTTTGCACCAATTTTGTCCCGTCGTAATCCACGAAAGTGTCGCTCGGCTGCACATATCTTAAGAGAGATGAAGCTGGAAATCAACTTTTTCTTTTGCGGACACACCACACTTTGCTCTCGGCGGAAAAGCATTTAGGAGCCCTCGGTCATCATAACGATGCAGCATGAGCAACCCAGCATGAGGGCAGCTTATGCCTATTGGTTCCCAGTTATCGCTCATCTCGCCACAGGTGCTCCTGATGTAGGAGAAATAGCTCGTAGTACGTTAGCTTCTAGCGAATATTGTACAATATGCATCGGGAAAACGAACTCTTTCCTGCACAGTAAACGCAAAGAATTTGTAAAGAGAGGGATAGAACCCCGTGAATTTCGGAAACAACGTTTCAAACAATATTTTACGTGCGAGAAGTCGACATCTTTCTAAATTAACTCCCCGATTCTTCACTGAAGCGTTTTTTTAGGCGCCCTCTTGCTACTCACCGTTGTAACTCAATTTGAGAGTTTCACACCTAGCTCCCTCCGTCCCCAGGGGACACACGCAGTTGCAGTCGCTACCCAAGAACCCTTGTTTCTGGCACGGGTCCTAGTCAAGCTGACACTTCACCAAATAAGCCTCTGTGAGAGATATGAAAAGTGAGGGCCATTAACCAAGTGATATGTTCGAATAAATATAAAAGTTTAATTTTTGAACTTTACGGTTCTCAATAGCTATTTTTGTAGCTACTGCTGTTATTCTTACTGTATTTGTTTTCTTGCTGTGAAGCTATTCACAATTATTCTACTAGTTGTCTCATTTATCAGCCCGTCCATTCACCGTCAGCACATCCGAGTGCACTTCCTTTTCTAGATAGTAGAAAATTCAAATGTCTAGAGACACGAGTTTTGGATTAAGTAAATTACAACCCGAGATGCGCTTCCCTTTGCTTCTTTAAAATTGCAGCTTAGTTGTGAACGTACACTTTCTTTCCACATCAAACATACTCCTATTGCTATTGTTTTCAGCAAGTAAGCGCCCTATCCTTGAGGCCTACACACCATTCCTGAGCTTTCTGAAGAGTAAAGAGCTACTGCTGAGTTTTAAAATATCTCTCTCCCTCATGGTAAGTGGGGACGTTCATTATCGGGTTTGTCCCGCCTACTTTCAGTCTTTTTGAGCTATAATCTTCAGTGACGACATAAGACTAATAACTGACGACCCACAAGTGAAGAGTGTCAGCCACGTAAATGTAGAATAACTTGTGTACTTCTTTTATAGCAAAATTAAAAAGAAATAGTGATATTAAAGTCAATTCTTGACTCATGGCTACTAATAGTGATGGGATTTCTTGCCGCGTAATATTTGCTATTAAATATTATCCATCAGTTCTCCACAGAATGAACGTTTTCTCTTACTGAACACCAGAGCAGTTTATATCTAACAACGAGCTCACCACTCGCGAGTATTAAATATAACTTAGGCTAGGATTTGAAATGACGATCGATACCTCACTGTACGCGCAATTCAGAATCTATGCAAGGCCAGAAAATAAACTCGAATAGATACAGGTTTATCCTGGAATGATTGAAAAATTAACTTCTGCTGAATTTTCAGTTCATGTGGCATAATGTAGTATCTACTTTTGTTTTCAATCTGACCAACTATTTTACTCAGACTTCACACGCGACGGAGAGAAGTCGTGACTGACACTCACCGAGGGCGCGTGTGTGACCGTCCGTCGTAAATCGTGGTCATCGATGACACTGCTCAATGATCGACTATCTAGGCCTTGAGCTTGCCAGGTGAATACGCCTTGGTCAGTGCGCCATCAGAACAAGAAAAACTTTTGCAAGTTAGGGCAAGTCCTATTCCAGAAGTTTTGCATCACTAGCCCCTTAACAGTTGAGGGTGGATGTTTAGCTCGTAATTAACAAGTCTATGAATTATAGATAAATATGAAATAGATATGTTAGTCATAGGGCAAATTGATTCATAAGTCACATCCTAAAAATATAATAGGAATAATAAAAAAAATACAGATGATAACGCACTCGATGTAGAGTGATTAGAGGCAAATTTATGTACGCCTTACGTCCCCTCACATCTGATTACTTAGTGCTGCCATTGTTATTGCTTCTATTATAGTCATAACAGCTATTTAAAAAAAAAAAACACTTATACATGAAACGCTCGTCTACGGCTTCTTCAGACGGAACTGTTGTCGACAATGTGGCTGCAATCGCTAACGGTCTGTGCAGTAATAATTACGGTAACCGCGACAGTAGATATCAATATCTGCGGTAATGATTAGTAACGGGATGTTACCTTAAGTTAACTTACCTTGAGAGTCTTCGGAAGAAGTCCAGGTGACGTTGCTCACATCACCCCACGTGTGTGGAGTCACACTGCTGGGTGTCTTCTGTGGTGCCGTAGTTTGCGACCAAAGAGAGAGCCAGCAGCGAATTATCTCCATAGTGCACGTAACCGCTGACCGCTGGTCTATCTGGTATTCTTCTTAAATGTGAATCCAGCAAATTTTTGAACTCCACAATTTTGATATCAGTGGCGTTTCAAATATGCCGAGGCATTTTTGTTAAACAATCTTGCTCCCGTACAGCGAAGCTATTTGAATATTTTGTGGCAACGGTTTTCCATCATCTCTACTGGGGATGCGAATATCACAAGTCCTTCCAGTTCTTTCCGAGTATCTGACGACAATCCGCTCATTTATAATGACAGTAATACGTTCCAGAATTTTCCAAACTTATATGATTTTAAATTGTTCGAATCTGCGCTGAATTGAATACAAGTGGAAACAGCAGAGTTGTTTGTGGTAATCGTACTCCTGCATGCTTCAAGTTTTGGCAGTGAACGATCGTTGGATACTTTCAAGTCGTTCAAGCGTTTTTCTTGTACTCGGTATCCAAAGTGGGGAACAGTATTCTATTCTCGGAAGGATTAAGTGCTTCCATAGTGTGAGCATTACATCTATTTCGCGTGACGAGAAAGTTCATAGAACCCACCCACTCCATTTCTTTTTCCCACAGCGATAACTCCAGCAATATGCTCTTCGAACGTAGCATCGTCTTGCATTCTCACTTCGAGGTCTCTTAAAAGTGTCTCTCTCAATTTCATTCCTATTGTTGGTGGTATATTGCGTGGATTCAAAGAATGGTTGATTTTTTCAGGATCATAGTCCTTCAAATTTTGCTTCAATAGAGGTCATATTATTTCTTACCGACCATTGGCAGATACTTTCCAAAGCTCGCTGCACAGATAGCACGTCTTTCACAGATTGCACAGCAGCTAGTATTCGTGTATCGTCAGCAAATGACGAGGGTACCGCATAGTTACATCCGAACCCCATTGCATTGATCATGACGAGGAAGAGAACAGGTCCAAGCACGGAGCCTTGTGGTACTCCACTGAGTACCGACTCTCTGGATGACACTTTTTGGTTGACAATTACACTTTGCGCTCTATTTGACAGGAATGCTTCAAACCACCGAAGGCATTTTCCACGGATACCCATGCTAGAAAGTTTCAACAAAAGGATTCCGTGGTCAACCTTGCCAAAAGCCTTAGCAAAATCTAAGTAGATTACGTCCACATTTTTTTCCCTTGGCACAATGTCTCTACGATGGAATCATAATGCTCCAACAATTGTGAAGTGGTGGAACGTTTATGTCGAAAACCGTGTTGTTTTGGTGTGGGTAGTTCATTACTCTCTAGATGGTGCACTAGGTGTTTACGGAACACCCTTTCAAACATTTTCATTACGTGGCTCGTTAACGAGACTGGTCTTTAGTTTGCTGGATCTGTACTATTTCCGGCTTTTGGGATTGGGGTAATGATTGCGGGTTTATAAGTGCTTGGTATAACACCATCGTCCAATGATTTACGCCACATGATGTAGAGCGGGTAAGAAATGCTTAGCTTGCACATTTTGAGGATTTTTGCAGAAACATCATCAGGTCCTTAATCAATGTTTCCCCTAATTTCATCGATGGCTAATTCAATGTTTAATTGTGTACATTCAATTGTGTTCTATTCAAAAGTAACTAGAGAGCACTCTCATATCGCATACCTCCTCTTAGTAAGGCAACGATGACGAAAAATTCAAATTGGTTCCGAAATCATGATTTCTTTGTATCAACACCAGAACCAAATCATTTATGCATTCCAGTAGTATTAACAGTTTTTGTACTGTTCGTGAAGATTCGTTCATAGCTTTTTGAGTTATGCTACTAACAAACATTATCGTAAACCTAAGTCAAACACACGAACGGACCAACCGATCATCATCAAAATTTAATTGTTTATACCTCTTAACATTACTGAAAAGTCCTGTAAATTTCATAAAGATCCATCCCTAACGTATTGAATAGTTGTGCTAACAAGCATAAAATCAAAACGAAGAGACATACTCATGAACGAACGAACAGATCATCACAAAAATTTGGTCATTTATTCTTCGTATTTTCCCTATAACTCATGTAAGTTTCATGAAAACCCATTCGCAACTTTTTTTAGTTATGACCCTAAGGAATAATAGGTAGACAAACAGACAGATGAACGGTATTTCACCAAAAGTTAATCATCTGTTATACTGTTAACATGCCCAACAATCCGTGTAAAATCCCTAAATATCCATTCATAATTTTTTGAATGATCTAAGTGACAGACAGACAATCGATACAAAAAATCATCCCTATGGCGGAGTAATAAAAATCAAATCTCTGATGATCATAGGCTCGAGGTAAATTGATTAGATGCTATTTTATGCATGGTAAAATTCCATTTTGTTTGCCTACATATCTTAGTGATGGGTCGGATGTTATTTTTGGACATCCGCTAATGCGGATACAATTGCGGATGTTGTCATCTTGACATCGGTGGATGCAGATGCGGATGTCAAAAAAGTACGGATGTTCCGCGGTTGGAGATCCGAATATTCACCCCTCCACATATACACACACCCCCTCTCACGACGGCAGTTTATACAACACTTGGGGGGAGGGAGGGAACTTAGATAGTGCTTCGTTGACAGGGACAGCGCTTGCACCCATCTCAATCCAAGTGAGAATTTGTAGTTTTCACCACTATGGATGAGTTCAGTGTACAGCGATAAACCTGTGCATTCGCCCCTCCTTTGCTGCGGATTTTACAGTTCTGACATCCTCGGATGCGAATGCAATTACGGATTTTACCATCTTAGCATCCGTGGATGCAGATGCGGATGTAAAAAAAGGTGGCGATGTTCCACGGATGCGAATATTCGCCCCATCAGTGCCATCACTAATATGTCTGTTTAAACTCCAATCTTAGCTTAATTCTGAAATGATACCACTGTAGAGCAAATTCCATTTCATGTTGTCTTGTTATTAAATACTAAAGCTGAAATTCAGCTTGGCCTTACTTGGCTTTCAGGGCCATCTAAAACAATTGTTGAATAAACGTTTGTGTTGTTTCAGTAAAGCTTTTAAATGATGCACAATCGACACATCATCTCACAGGTTATCAAACGTACTTTGACAGTTGAAGGCGCGATTAATGATTTTGGCATCCATGAAGGATGGTACGGTGAAACGTCCTGCCAGATACTGGAACCGTGGGTCTTTTGCTACGTAGGTTGGTTGACCATCTTCTTTCGAGAATTGTACCTGAATAGACGAGATACTGTGAAAATTCATTTTCAATCGACAAATTTAAATTTTCTGAAACTCATTTTGTAGCATGAGTCGCAAAGTTCTTAGAAATTTTATGGTAAAGCAGAAGTTAAATATCGAAATCATATTCAAGAAAACGTCGCAAAGACCTATTTCATAATCAATTCTAACAGCATACATAAAAAAGGTTGGGGTTTAGTAATATGCTATAAAATTACATGTTTACTGATTTTAAAGGCTAAAAGCCATTGTTTCTAATCTATTGTAAACATGTTCGAGTTGTGTATAAGAGGTGATGAAGGCGAATCTATATTTAAATACATGACCTTAAATTTAAATTACTATTTGCTGTTTTGAAAGAACAAAAATATCTATGGTCACACGAGTATGCTCCGTATATAGGCGCACTGACGAATGAGGTGGGTTGCCTTTTGCATTTCCTGTACGGAAGCACCTTCCTCGATAGTCCGCAACTCATGTAAGAAGAGACCGTGAAGTCACACCAACGTACGTACGCGCATGGGCACCGCCCACAACGAAAATTGTTCGCAAGAGAAGCCAGTAGCGACGTAGAACGAAGGAATTGTAAAACTGTTAACCATTGTTGGAAGTAGCTTACCATTTGGAAAAACATTGAGAGGAAAGGAACTGAAGTTCAATTTTTTTTTTCTCGGGATGGTATCCCAAATACGGCAGTGAAAAAAAATGAACGGAGGGCATCGTCATTGTGAGCAACAAAAGTCTTTCATTTCCATAAAGTTTCTTGATTTGAGACTTTATAAAATTAACGGAAAACCTAACGCTTCTCTTCTAACATAAAACACTCAACTAACGTAATGTTGAAAAAATCTACCCTAAAGCTTCTTATCTAACTTAACGTCTCTCATCTGCCCTGAAACAACTCATAACACCTTACGCTGTCATACGTAATGCACTTCATTCAATTTTACCAAATCGATTGCTCCTCACCTACACTGTAAACAAAATCCATCAAACTCACGGGCAAATCACTGGCAGCAATAATGCCAAGAAAATTCCGTAAAATTAACGGAATTACGTAATATTTCCCTAATTTACCCAACAGTCGGGGAAAAAGGTTTGCTGCCTGTTTTATTTTCCTAGATTTCTGGACAAATTATGGAAAAATTTCTTAATTCCGTAAAGCTTAGAGAATTTTTTGGCATTATTACTAGAGGCAATTTTCCATAAATTTACGGAATTTTGTTGCAGTGTACCCTAACGCTCTCGATCTATTCCTAACGTTTCCTATGTAACCTAATTTCATCGAAAATGAAAACTAAGGCGCAAACTAACGATCTAAAAAACATATTTACTGGGAAGTTAGTCTATATTAAAAATGAACGTTTTGGCTAATGGGCCATCATCAGCAATCTGAAATCGATTCGAATGCATAAAAATCATCATGGCTATAAGCACACAGTCGTAAACTAATGAACTAGTACACTAATCATAAAATCCCTAAAATAATGAGAACTTAAGGGTACCGTCTGCGGGGAATACCCCAAATAGTATTTTTTTGGTTTTTCATCACTTTTCTTGTGTTTTATAAACGGAAACTTGTTGTATATAATGTAAAAGACACTTTCGTATAGAAAAAAAATTCGAAATCATCAATGGGGAAAAAAATATTGGCCCTCTTTTTCAATTTTGTTTTTTACGCCCAGCCTTCATTTTTCACTCAATTTGAATGAAATTTGGTACACATATACTATTGATGATTGCCAACAATAGTAGGGAAATAGATTTTTGAATTTAGCTTTAGTTTTCAAATTAAATATATATATATATATGTCATGTTCCCTCTGGAAATTTGCTAGAAAGGTTGCGTTTTGGTAAAGCAGGAGGGAACTTGCAGCTCTTTTTAGAGAGAATTCTGCACGCTTTGAAAAGATAAAAACCTACAGTTTAATCATCATTTCGTTCCAAATAGTTGGTTAAGCGGTAGCGTGGCCTACATCTGGGATTAGTTCTATCACAAGGTTAAGTAGAAACATTAATTAGTATAGATTTAAGGCATTTTATTTGTCTATTGAGGACAACCTAATCAGGGTGACAAAATGAAGTTACAGTAGCGGGAAAAACCTGACATTTTCCACAAAGATGTGCTACCTAACCCATGAAGGTATAAAGGACAGGAGACCGCGCTACACAGTCGCGCCGCATTGCAGATTGAAGCCGGCGCGAGGAGCAGTCAGCCACTCGGGAGGGCAACCAAATACTGTACTGCATAGGGATAAATACACGTTTCAGGCTATAACTACGCAACCACATCGAATAATAGTTAAGGAACGCGATGACACCAACCTGAAATATTAAACTACCTGACAGGCGCAAAAAAACAGCAATGCATTGCATATGGAACAAATTTACGGAAGAGGAAGCAGAGCAATATTCACGCAAAAGCGAAGAGGCGGCGGCACACCAAAGCCAGCCACTCAGCCAGTGACGACCAGCGTACACAGGCAGGCACTATGTGCGCGTAGAACCATGTCACGCACACGGGTACAGCTTTTGGGACCGAGGCAGGCTATGCATGCAGCTGCACGCATATTATAACTTATAAGCCACTGAAGATGA
>LQNS02277014.1:793459-804147 GCA_001587735.2 Parhyale hawaiensis | reverse complement strand
CTCGCGACTGCTTCATCCCAACTTGACTGCTTTATGCACTGCGGATCACAATGGTGACTTAATTATATACATATTCCATTATTTATTGAGATTAGGAAGAAATTTCGTTGAAATGTAACGCATTAGTGTTGACCCCTTTACATCCTAAAATTTCATTGTCATCAGACCTATTAGACCCTACCATCTTACGAACAGTAAAGATTACTTTAACTATTTTAAAATTAGCCATTTCCTCATCAGTCACTGTAGTCACTTTGGTATAAGAATGTCCTACTGTTTGTAACTCCGAGTTAATTATAAGTAATTTTTACAAGCTTAAAGAGGACTTAACTTCATTAAACTCGCCTCTTGATTCCAATGAACTAAAACAATCGCTTAACACGGAACCGATTTTGAACACTATTTCTCAGTAAACAATTGATCACGTCATAGTCTACATGCTGTCTTTACTTGATTCTGCCAACTTTTGGCAGTGGTGCAGCGGATTACTCCTGCACAAGCTGTCGTCCAAAGTTCTGTTGGAGAAAACTGCCGTTCATCTGCGTACATTTTCGTTTGAGAATGAGATTGCCCTCAGATTTGCAATAGGGTTCAAATCCAACGATGAAAGCTGCCACAGAATATGAGTCCATTGTTCTTGACTTCCATCAATATGCCTTTGTGTTATAAGCTGAGTGCGACCGTTTTGTACTGTAGATATGAATATACCTACCAATCATTTGACGACGACACAACAAAAGCAGCAAGTCGGACTTCGTAGATCAGTCTCCATAATCCTGTATCCAACAAAGAAGCTACAGAGAACCAGTGCCGACAGCAACTGAGAAGGCAGTGAAGAGGAGGAAGTGGTGTAAAATTGACGATAAGATTGTTGGTCCTAATTAAGTCTGTGATAATGTGAAGGCTACTGCGTCGCACTAATGTGTGCTTGCTGCAGTTGATTCTCCGTAGGTGGCTGTAAGAGTTGCGTTTTCGCCAGCTGACATTCTGCAGAAAAGCGCACCGTCGTGCTCAGCCTGGTCGACTAAAGTATGACCAATATCGATCGGTTCGAAAACTTGAGGATCATGGCCTGGTCCCTTCTGGGCCACATTTGCATCCCATTGGAAACCTGTTGGCTGCCTGCCTGCCCCAAACGCGGCGTGTCATCATGGGACGAATTTTGAGGAGCGGCCAAGGCTTGGACAAATTGTAGATACGGTACCCCCTCTTCTTCACTGTCAGGAAATTAACAGAAGCGACTAATATGACGTGTAACGTCATCAATTGAAATGGAAGTTGAATCAACGCTTCTTGGTGGTTTTACTTTGTTTTATATATATATTTTAACTGATATTTTTATAGGAAAACAACTCTTAGAGTAAAGCTTAGCCTAATTGCCCACAATCCTGCTTTTTGATGTTGACGCTGTTACCGGGAACTGTTACATCACAGCTGGTGTTGAAGACTTCTGTGATCAAATAGTACTTCCCTGATTGCAGCGACGTCAGTAATGCGACGCATCCGCATTCGCGAATGTCAGAGCTGTAAAATCCGCTACAAGATTCACATCCGCGGATGTCAGAACTGTAAAATCTGCTACAAGATTCACATCCGCGGATGTCAGAACTGTAAAATCCGCTACAAGATTCACATCCGCGGATGTCAGAACTGTAAAATCCGCTACAAGATTCACATCCGCGGATGTCAGAACTGTAAAATCCGCTACAAGATTCACATCCGCGGATGTCCAAAAAATTACACCCGACCCATCATTAGTGTGTAGCTGCTTGTTGATCTCTTGGCCTCTTACCAGTTTATTTCATCAAAGTGACTACAGTCTTACTGCATTTTTGCCTTTGTCCACATTCTGCACAACTCGTTACTCATATTATTCGTTCTTTAATGGAGTGTAGATCCGCTCGAGTGCAGCGAGAGACATAAATCTACTCCTCTTACACGCCAGCGCGTGTCCAGTAGCAGTAAGTGACCGTGTGCTCCGCTCTCTTCTCCTCAGATTCCTGGGCTACGAGTTCACGACGTACGGCACCCGCGTCATCGAAATGAGCCAACAAGAAATGGGCACCAGGAACGATCCCATGGACGCTGTGTTTCCTAAGGTAACTTCCCATGCATGGTAGTAATTACTTGTTACGCTGTTGAGTTTCTAGCATTGTACCTAGCTATATTTTGATATCTGGGACACACTCTGATTTTCCCTTTTGAGTTCTTGGGCGAACAATAGGTAGGAAGTTGGTACACTCGCAAAACTTGTCCTCGGACGTTTTGATGCAGTGACATGGCTATGCCATTTGCTAAATTTGCTCCGTGGCCCTGATGTGATGTGCCGAACGTTCGTAATCGCGACTTCATTCGAATAGCTACTTGTAATTTTCGAAGTTAACTTCAACTATCTATAGGCCTATTTCTGTAATGCGCAATTCTTTATTAAACTATTTACCATCAAATTATCTTCGTGCATCTATTTTGCATGTGCATCAGTTTTAATTAATCATGGTACCACCCCTTCAGATCTAGCAGGTGGTAATGTGTTGATACGAACGTGCGTAGTGTAACCTTCTTGCTGTATGGAAGGGGCTAACGCGCGCAATAAAGCAACCCAGAATAACGATATTGATGAAGCAAAGCTTATACTTATATGCCGAGTGTCTTCTCCGCTCTTCAGGTAACCAAATGCACCTTCCACAAATACGGTACCTCCGGCTCCATTGAGACCCACGACGGTCTCTGCGTGCTGCCGCTCAACATCTTCAACGAGAAGATCTACATCTTCCTCTGGTTCTGGTTCATCATTGTTGCCATCATCTCTGGCATTGGCCTGCTGTACAGGCTGGCCACCTTCTTGGGACCATTCCGCCAGATCCTGCTGCGCACGAGGTCCCGCCTCGCGTCCCAAGAGGATGTTGAGGCCGTGTCTCGCAAGTGCCAGATTGGCGATTGGTTCTTGCTCTACCAATTAGGTAAGATGTCCTTTTATTTCATGTTCATTGTCAAATTATGCAGTCATATCGTATTGAATTTCACGTATTGTCTCTTTCACTTCGGGAATTTATCATTATAGTTTAGCCGTTTGCTTGATATTATGGAGTCACACGGCCACTTTAGGCATCCGTTATATCTGGGATGCATTCGTGCAAATAATCCAGCCGAAAGTATCTAGTGGAGTTCGTATTCTGGGCACCCACTCTCTTGCTGAAATGCAAACCGAACTGTGGAGTATTAAACGCTCCAGAACTTTGTAAGTCCAAATATATAAACTTGTGAAATTTCTATTTTAAAATCTTTCCTCGTCAAAATATAACAAATTGTCAAACGGAGAAGTGCTTTTACTAGTTCAAGCTTCATATTTCAGTAGTTCAATGGCGGTATTACAAGTAATTAAGCAGTTTTCCCGTCGACATAGCATTTTCTTTCGAAATTTCGAGAAAATCGTAATTATTAGGGTAACTTGGCTAGACATGCGTTCAAACTTTAATAAGAAAGATTTTGTTTCAAGTTTCATGACTTTTTGTTAAGAGAAATAAGTGTTTTCCGTGGCTACTAGGAAAAATTTGAAGGGAAAACTGAATTACTCATAATTACTATGTAGTAAGTTATCATTTTGCTGGGGCAAAATAATGTTTGAAGCACAGGAGATGTTACCGGTGAGAGCGAAAACTTAGTGTACTCTTTTTCTGCCAAAACTCACTTTTTTCGCTATTCCGGAGCTTTAGGAAAAAGGAAAATGTTCAAGTTATTTTTTTCCGTGTTCAAAATAGCCGAACATCAATTATCAGCACATGGTAGTAGGAATATTGGTATAAATGAATTAGGAACACTATTGGTACATGTGCAACACCGACGTTCTTTGCTCCACCTGATGTCATACGAGGAGATGCGCAGAACCGTCTCAAAATGGTCAAGCATGAGTTCACCTGTTACGTAGTTCTGCCATGCTTACCACTTTTGAAGGATAACAACTCTTGTCGCTTTCGGCTCATTGGTCAGTCACTTCAATACGGTATTTCTGCAAATTTAATTCATGGTAGCTCATTACATTTTACTTGTCTTATGTAGCTATAAACTAAAATTATGATTATGAAACCCAGGGATAAGTCAAAACTTCGTTTCGTTGAGGACTACAGTACGAGTTCCGTAGCGACACAGATGCATCCCAGACCGCTCGAATCATCAGTTCTATGATGCGTTGAGAGCAGCAGTGGAAGGGGTCACTCAGCAAACAACGCGCAAATTTATTTTAAAAAATGTGTTGGTGATTCACGTGCATAGTTTTATCAAACCGTATTGTTTTTATGTAAAGTGTAGTGCTCAAATTCGGTCATTTCTATCTGAACGGCCTTACATTTTATTCGTTGCTCATGTGGCGAGCGCATTATATTCTTGCATCAGTTGGCATTATTTTGTACCGTATTTATTTTTTGTCTTAGCGTAACATGTCTAGTACCCGTCCGCTTGGCTCTAAATAACTTCCTTTGTGAAAACTAGCAGCGCTAGAAGGCCGTACGTAGGCTTAAACTGTAGGCTAAGTAGTGCCGCACCATCCCTGAAAATAATGGGCTAAAAAATGGTGGTGGTTTTCACATTTTTTCACTAAAAACATAAAAACGTGAAAAGCACCACCATTTTATTTTGTTTCATTTATTTATTTTTGCCTGTCATTTGCAAGGATGGTGCGGCACTACTTAGCCTACAGTTTAAGCTTATGTACGGCTCTCTAGCACTGCTAGTTTTCACACAGGAAGTTTTTTTTTTGTGCCAGGTGGACGTGTACTAGACATGTTACCCTAACCTAACGTGATAATTATCGATCAAAAAGTCAAGCGGCATTCCCAAACGTCCTGGCATACTACATGTGCACGTCATTTTTATTGACTTAAAACATCTTTGTCGTGGCTAGAGAAGCTGAAAGTCATAGTTACAGTTTGAGACACCTCCTTCAGTAGTTAGCGTCACACTCACAAGCCGACATTAGTACTAACTCGTTACCATCACTTTCTTTTGCAGCCAAGAACATGGACCCTCTAATCTACCGCGAGTTCATCACCGATTTGGCGCTCAAATTCCAAGGCAAGGAGCCGATACACTAGCAGCGGCTGCTGGTGCAGTAGCTAGTACCTATACTCTCAAGTGGTGCGTTCACAATCTAATTTATCGCTCTATCAGTTCCATCACGCCTGCGGGTGTGCAGTGTGGTCTCCCTAGTGTTAAGACTTAAGATCCAATCGATTTTAGTGCTGTGCCGGATGTGATACCTGCGCCTCTGTTCACGGGTGGGTTATGGCTCTCGCCGTACCGACTCATAAGGATCACGAGGATGGACTGAAAATTTCTTAGCTAACTTAATATACATGTGAGGAACATGACCGAGTACGGTTTTTATTTATACATGTTTTGATTTTCGGCGTGCGCATATTGCCCTTAAATATTCGATGGAGAAGCTCAACCCTTCTGATCAGAACTTGCTTCACCAGTCGTGAACGAATGGGCCGTCCGACTAGTTGTCATGTGACGATCGAGGCATCAATCCACTACGTGGAATGTATACTTCTCGAGCTTGAGTTTATTTCTAGGACTCACGATGTAATTCTCACTAAGTAACTAACTCTTAGTTCTCACTGATGTGGGCATGTCTACAAGTATTCCTTTACAATTATTTAATGTATTTTAATTCATACATTGGAAATATGCGACACATATTGCAATGGCGCGTGGCACAATGGGACTTTCATGAACAAAATCTGTGGTACCCCCATTGAAATTTCGTGTGGTGAATAAGGGCTAAAAGTAGGCAGGTGTTATCTAAGTAACAGTGCCTAGTACTGCTAAGTAGTTGAGAAACTACAACTGCAGTATAGCCAGTCTACTGTAAAAGTTGATTTATACCATGTGTGGAGCTTGCTGTTACGGCGAAATATTCCGTCGTGTTTATTATGTCCCATTTACTTGTTTGGATGACCTCGCTTCTTATGCCTTCATTCCGTTGAAACGAAGCCCAACACTGTTTCTATGCAAAGAAGTTGAAATAACATTTGTACCTATCGGAAAAGCTAGCTACTGTTCGATGTCTAGATGTTTGTGATGGTGTTTGCACATGTTATTTTATCGCATGTTTTCATGTCCTTTTTTTAATTCGATCATTCCCGTTTAAATATGCGTGTGCTTCCAGTTACTGTTACGTGAACTCGTCGCATCTGATCCACTGAATGTTGTTGGGATCTCTCCCCATGTAGGTACGCGTCTCTTCCACGATAAGCTGAAAGGGTCATAAGTTGGAGAAAGTGCCGTAAGGAAATACGACTAGATGTGCTTTAGTTTCTTAAGCTGTGCACTGACTTCATTAGAAGAAGTGAAGCTGCTTGGATCCCTTGTGTGTAAAAGCGTTAGGTTATTGGCAAATGTTTCAGTGCCCCGCAGGCAGTCGCTCTACCGTCTCATTGTGTTAAGTTTAGCATTTATGTTTATAGTGCCTTCGGGCCTGTGCGTGCGCGCCCGGGACCGCATGTAGGGACAAGTCGGAAAGGTTTTCTTCAGCAGTGTGTGCCTGTGTCGTCAGGTGGCCTTATGTGGTGGCCGGCATCTTATAGTTACCGTACTGTGAGGTTACGTTAAATTTAAGAGGACGGTCGGGGAGTAACTATACCAGTAAAGTACTTGTGCAACAAAGTAGATTTGCGCATTATGCATTCTACCTGAAGTTGCAGCAACGGGACGATACTCTGTCCTGAGCCTGTCTCGTGTATAGACGATGAGTTACGACTCTCCATAGGTAGCTGAAGTGCTGCTATAGGATGTTAGGTGATGCTCTTTTGATGCCACCGTATAGCGCCACCTGGAGACGTCCACCTGCTCTAACGGAAACTTGTATTTCCTACTGCCAACATTACTGCTTATTTCTCTACACTCTTAGTTCATTCTTGTGTTCTTACTGCGTTTTTTTACTTGAGATTCTCGTGCATTTTAGGTGCGCCATGTAAAAATAATACGATTGTTGTGACGGGCTTCATTTAAGTTTAGTCCCACATATCTTAGACAAACAACATGGAGATCATTTCACTTAAAACGTGGCAAAGTTTAGTAGTGGTGAACGTCTGTTGTGCTCATGTGCAAGAATGCTAAATGACAGTCGCTGTATCTTGTGTGCTCAAATGAATCTTTTTCCAGAGTAACTGACATTCCACTCAATTGCCGTGTTGGTGTCTTCCATCCCTTAGGTACTCCTGTCAGAAGTGCTGCACAGTCACGTGTGTTTGCTGCGGTTTTTCTCAATCCTTGTGTGTCTGTGTTGAGAAGCTCATCCGGTCAGTGGCTGGGTTAAGGAAAGCTTCGAGTGCATGAAATGAGTTGTTGACGCGAATCTGATGCTGGAGTTCATACTGCACCGCATCATTTTAGGTTATAGACTTGAGCTACCGGAATGGATGTTTTGTTTAGGAAATAAAATGCAAAAGAGTGTATCCTGAAGGTGCCAACTGCCAGTATGGCGAAATTAAAAATAGTGGTACTTTCCAAAGGTAATTCATTCCAAAGAACTGATATTAAAATTGTAGAGTCCAAACATTGTTACGCTAGAAACATAAAGTGAGGCATAGTACGAGTAGAAGACCGAGACTAGAGTGTTCCTTACCTAAATTACCCTTGCCGGATCGCAACAGCCGAGCTTACACTCAAATTGTGGTATACTTAATAGTTCTGACTTAAGCCGCCGTTTGGGCACGGACTTGTGTTCTAAGAAGCCTGCCTGTGTGTTGCCGAGGCCTCACTCACTCTTGAGGCCGCGCAGTAATGCCTGGAGTTCCAGCAAGCATTATTGTAAGACTGCTACCATGGAGCGGTCTTGCACGTCTAGATCCTCTCGGATGGTGTACCAGGTAGGCTACCTACCTACCTACGTCTCCAGTCTGGCTGCCAGTGGCATTGCAATCAAGTGTGTCTGTTCGTGTCTGGATGTTATGCGTCTTTAAGTATATTTTTGTAACGTTTTTATTCAATAAAGCTAAGTGAAGTTGGTAGTTGACCATTGTATTTTGCGGACTTGCGTGCATTCTATCGATTTTTTTAATGCTCTTCTCATTATTTGGTAATGACGTACTCCAAACGTCTCTGTCCTTTTCTTTTGTCATTATCTAGTTTTTGTTCATTTACTCCTTTCGATTGCGTTCGTTTGCAGATGATGTCGCATTTGCTAATCTATTTGCAAACGACTTTTTATGCCCTGATTAACTGCAGCCTGTATCGTTTGTATCGAATTTGTGTAGAGAACTGGTGATGTCACTGAACTTACATGTCGCATTGTTGGCAAACTACTCGGCCTTTCAAAACTAGATGGTCACATTAGTACTGTACTACAGTACTTATGAGATGATGGGACACTTTCCAGTTGATCATACGGGCAGTATACAGGCACGTCACGAGCTGCCAGTGTATCGCTCTCTCAAGTAAAATACAAACGATCAGGCAAATAGAATACCGGCATCAGTTATTTATTAAGATGTACTATTGTAATTATCTGGGGCTGACCTGAAGCTTCGGCGCTGAAGTGCAAAGCAGCGTTGGCACCTTGTCTTCCGTTCGCCGGGAATGAGTTGTGCTCTGCAGGAAGTCTTGCTTATAGGTACTCCTCTATGCAGTTGCTGATTTAGGTTCAAAGGTTTGGTTCCAGGTCTTCGATATATGTACTCTTATTCATGAGTACCGGCATACATCGAAGACCTGGAACTAAAAATTCTCGTGCTTAAATCAAAGACGGCATATTACGAGATCTTATTGCACAAACACTTATGTCTGTGCATCTGTTGCACCGCTGTGTGGATTTCCTGCTAGGGACACTGGATATATATAACTGCATGGGCTCTTCTTGTCCAATGATGAGGCATAAGCTATGAGTCACCAGCACTCAGAAAAAGATGTTTCACGAGTGGGCTGGAGAAATATCCCAAGTTTCGTTATTATGCAGCAGAACTGTAGTCCGGCGCGTGTGTAGTAATACTCTCTCCGTAGGTTCCAGTGCTTAGCTCTGCTTCGCTTCAACAGGACAAACAAGAAGCATGGCTATTGCCGGGGCCTTGGTGCCAGCGCTGCGAAGGTCAGACCGTAATGTTACGCAGGTCTCGTTAAGTTCTGTAAGATTTGGTGCCGCCTTTACTTTTTTTTAATTCTAAGCTTGCCGATTTTCTCGCTTGAGTTTCTCTTCTTTATTAAAAGTATTTCCTGTACTTTTACTGACGAACCTGCCTCCCCAGCCTATTTTGTATATTAAATAATGATAATAATATACTGGTGTTTAATATCCTCGTAACCTACTGCTGCTTGTTCCAACGTATCACGGATACGTTGGAACGTTGTCCTCGTCTGCATCGTGGGCGTGCCATCGCAGTAATTTTATTTTTCAGTGACTAATGTTTCGTGCATATTTTCCCAAAACTTTCGTCGGCTTCTACAGCCGCCAATGCGCTGCTCTTGTCATTTTGTCAAGGCAGTGCTTACGAAATAACTATTTCTTTATACTTGATCGAGACTCGCTGCAATAGACAAATTTACTATACCTGAGCTTCCGGAAACCAGTGGACGTGGTCAAGCTCAGGAGCAGGAGGTACTCGGAAGCGTTGGGAGCAGTGGCTCATTTCCGGTTGCCTCAGACTTGTGAAGTTACGCAAGGACACGTAACACAAAACTTGTATCCACGCTATATTCCGTGCAGCCACTTACATCAGTTGATTTACGTAACTTTAACTGGTCCGGAACTTGAAGCCTGAGCGTTGCATTGCAGATTTGAATGGCCTTTTAAGGGTTAATCACTAATAGATTACTTGGGTCAAGCGTAATCTGTACGTGGTTACCGCCTGCAACGCGACCTACAGTTGCATATCCAACTGTCTGGCCGAAGTTCCGGACAAGTTGCAGTTAAGCGGATTTCATTACCTTAATCCAAGGTGATGAATGGAATATACATTCCAATAACCGTTCTAGCGTTAATCGCAGCTTTCTTCAAATGGTCGACCAACGAAGGAGGCTCGTTGAAAATAACGCAGAAGGTATAGGAAATATTACGGTCGAGCAGGGGTAACTACATATTTCACTGTGCTCCATTTTTGTGAACCAGGCAGTGCGACTTGGAGCATTCTAGCTAGAAAAGTAACAAAACTAAAGCAATTAGAATTGCGACGAGATTTACGCACTTTATAACAGGCTGTCGATTTTTGGTACGAAGGGTTATTTGTCCTGCTAAAGTTATTCCTACTAGGCATTGTTCGCAACAGTTCAACAGTTTAAATTCCGTTCGTTTTTTCCCGTCTTTAGCTACGTACACACACAAAGCACATGACGCCGTTGTTACTTTGGTGATACAGGGAGAAAAAAAAATTATCGCAGCGAATCACTTGACGTTCGTTCCTCCAAGAAGGGAATAATAGCTGTACTCCACATGATGCATCAGTAACACACGTTAATGTTGAAAATTTGAAAATTTCCCTCCTAAAATTGGGAAAAACCGAGTAGACGCATTTCGAACTTCTCTACGGAGTACTTTTTGTTGCTCTACTGGTTCCACACTTGGGAGCTCTTGCCGGGCTGCACGAGTCTGAACTCTGGACATTCTCGGTGATGGTAAGTGATGGTGATGTGTACGCGCGGTGCGTGTGCGTGTCTCACGGTGTCTGCAGTGCAGTGACAATTTTGACAGTTCATATTAA
>LQNS02277014.1:747613-760312 GCA_001587735.2 Parhyale hawaiensis | reverse complement strand
ATTGATTATTGATTCCATTATTGCATTTGTTTATTGTTTTCGTGACCTTGATTATCATTTATGACCTTGTGGGGGGTGGCTCGCCTCCCAAAATATTATGGCGTCATGTATAACCTGTCATGTCAGTTCATCTCATATTTAATGTATATACACATTTACCAACCAATTATGCATTTGATAAATATGTCACTTGTCAATCAATCCATTAATTATATATATATGTTGACGCTTAGCCATTTCTTTTACGCCGTAACACTAAGGCCCTGGAACGACAGCAGCAAACACTGACTCGCATCTGTTGCTCACTAGTGTAGGACTGTCTAGTGCTGTCATGTCATCGAGGCACCAATGTTTCATCACTGCCATACTGCTATGATTTCTGTAATAAAGTGTAAAATTTTCTCTCATGTCATGGAGCTGTGTAATTCCTCATACAAAAGGGCAATATGCAAACACAAGGGTTTAAATCTTCGTCATACATGTGCGCTGTGCCCATGATGGTGAACCAAGAGCTGAATTAACTAATGTAGCTAAGCACTGATGAGCGAGTGGGAAGGGGAAGGACAGCA
Organism: Parhyale hawaiensis; assembly: GCA_001587735.2. Classification (NCBI taxonomy): domain Eukaryota; kingdom Metazoa; phylum Arthropoda; class Malacostraca; order Amphipoda; family Hyalidae; genus Parhyale; species Parhyale hawaiensis. Next base: position 759,743 of record LQNS02277014.1, on the reverse strand, counting down.
CCACAGCCTCACAGCGTGACGGCTATGCAGCTCTTGTCGTCTCAGTGCGTCAGTCCTTAAATTGGGGCTTCAGCTTCACGTTGGTATATGGTCTAACTTCGCTGCTGCGCGTGGTAGTACATAATTCTACGTGAAGTTTGGCAGTCAACAGATTTAGTGTAACATTAAAAATTGCTTTCGAAATTTGCCAATTGATTTGAGAGCATGCGTCTACTAAAGAATAGAAACTGTCAATAAAAAAATTTCGTTAAGCGTCGAAAATATGCATCTATTCTTCATAATTTTAAGGAGCATTTCACTAAGGAAAATGTCTCCCAGAAGCGAATTAGCACGGTAGTCGAATGAATAAGTTCTCTCCGATAATCGTCAGTTATTTTATTATTATCTGTTTTAGTCGTCGGTAACACAGCTGTGCGTTGCTGTAGAAAGAGAAGCTTTCTGTCTTGATTGATAGCATAAAAAGCAAGGATTTTCGTAATAGCCTGGGACAGCGCAGCTGTGATTAAAACACAGGCGCTGCTGTGCTCCAGAGTCCATCTCTTTTTTAAGTATGATAAAAAGTGTATATTCTCAATGCTTTAACATAATTGTAACTTCTTTTTAATCACAGAAAACATACTAGAGGGCACAGCTTCTGGGAAGTGATGCAATTTATCCAATGTCAAGCTGTCAGAAGCTCTGCCATGAACCGGTTTAAATTTAATGTACGGCACTTGACCACCTTTCGTGTTGTGAGCGCTGTAGCTTGATCCTTGATAAGGTGTCGGCTACCCAACTTGCAATGGGCGAGCACTCGCCAGTACGTAGGTAATACAAAGGAATAAAATTCCGCATCAGTTTGTTTCAGACTGACGCCCTCAATGGTGTTAGCTTTGCTTTTAGTAAACAAGTAAAGGCAGCAATTTACCGGATCTATTGTGACTTCAGTTCATAGCGTGGCCGTCCAACGATGTTGATTGATATTTCACGTGCGGCACCTTCGCAATTTGCCATATTATGCATTAACCTCTGCCATTGAATTTCTGGTCACTTGATAGGAAACTGGCAGCCACTGCGTAGGCAACTGCCCACGCAGTTTACATGTAACCTGAAGTCTGATCCATGGCCAGATAACACGTTAAAAAGGCCGAGGCTTAGGACAGGGAGCGTGCAACTTACCAAACACGTGGCAAACACAACTGGGGCCGCGCGTGGTGCGTTGCAGTCTCTGCAGTGCGCAGACTCGAGGAGCCGCCGCCCTCCCGACGCCCCCGCTGCTGGCTGCTGCTGCCCCCTGTCGCTCGACCCCTCCAGCTGTAGGTGAATCGAACAGAATGCAGCACTAGAAAAAGCGATGTCTAGAGTAACGCTAATTGCTAGTACAAATAAAGAGATCTTGTCCAACGTACTCGTCACTTGAATACTGGTGGGATCAGTTGGTGTGGCGAAACTAGACGTCCAGCCCATGAGTTTAAGTGTTCAGAGCTTTGAGCTCGGGTCAATCGAGTGCTTCTCCTTCACCCGATGTTTATCTTCACGATTAACTGACTTTACGCCTGGAGGGTCGTGCGTTGTGCGGCTCAGTCAATCGTAAATTGTGAATGAGTGAGTATAAAATTCTGAAACTTAAAAACTGAAAATATTTTCAGAAAACTGCTGGCTGAGCTCGCTTTACCGACGAAGTAATTTCCGATAAATGGTTCTCCAATAAAGTGGTAGAAACAAGTTTCCTTTCACAGAACACGTTAACAGTTTGTCAGATTGATCGGCGAAATTAAGCCTCCGAGGCCTGACGTGTCTGAAACTTTAGACAGGTGGTCTGGATTCGACCCGTAGAATTGACATTCAGGCGTTGACCCTTGATCAGTTAATCTTGAGACTTGTAAAAACCAAGTGTAATTCAGCAAAATAAAATTTTTAGCCGGCTTGGCATAACAAGGCTACTTCTGGCACTTATAACACGATTCGACACGACAGAGCCGAAGCTTCTGTCTGATGTTACGAACAAGTCATGCATTGAAGGCTTAATTTTGGCGCCCAGCTAATGATGTTTCACTTTAGTGTTATGGCGAATATCTGCATCCGCGGAACATCCGCATCTTGTTACGGCGTGATAAAATCTTTGGTAATGATATAATGAGTATTATATATATAAGTAATGAATTGGAGAGTGTATATATATATATATATATACTGTATAAATACAATGATATAAAGGGATATACATGAAGCCATAATTTTTGGGAGGCCCTTCCCCCCCCCCGCAAGATCACAACAAATAATGAAAATAATGAAAAACAATAAATAATGCAATTATGACTCTGAAATTGACGAATGAATAAATTCGATATAAATTACCGATCAATTAAATCCCTTAACTTAAGTCGATACGAGATTCTGAATTTATGGGAAGTTAATGTAACACACGATATGTAATCAACAATTTATTGTAACAAGCATCACAGCATATGAAAAGAAGCAATGAGAAAATCGATGGAACACGATATGAACCTCAGCGAGAGCACATATTTAAATTCGCTTGACACAATAAAGACAGCGGGTGATGGAAGAGACGTCATAATGAAATTCAAATAGATCTTAATTCTGCGTACCAAAATCAAAAATTCTCGCGAAATAATATCATCAACAAGTGAAATCTGCTCATAGAGATTTGTCATTGCCATTATTTTTTACCGTGAGAAAATGAAAAAAAAAAACTGTGCCTCAACTGATCATGATGCACAAGTCATATTTCACACCATGATAGCATTGGAAGGTTCTGGTTAATGAACACATCTCACGTACGTTGTTTTACGCAAACTAAGCTCCGGCAATGACATTCAAATTACACGACTTGATCGAAATTATAAATATTGATATGGTATTACAAAGATGATGATATTTAATTATGCCGGGCAATGTTCACTGGTAAACATATATTATGACGATAATTCACAAGAAAGACTCTGCTTAATCCATGGGAAGATGTGGCCAGCATCTTTCCGTAAACCAAACAGGTCACAAACATTGTTACGTAGTTTACATTTGACACAATTATTATTAGCGTCGCACTACCCGGTTTATTATAAAATTTGCGTACCGGCTAAGCACCTCTTTGTCTACCCCAACTCTCACTTGCTAACCTTTTTAGAGGCTATAGTACCTTCCTTTCCATTTTTTATTCACGGTAAAACTAAAGCTTCACTTGATTTTCTGCTGCAGTATTTTACACTTTCCATCATTTTCTAAGCCCGATCATTACCCATCGCACTTATGCAAAATGCTTACCGATGCCCATTTTCCTCGAGTGATTTGTGGCTGTCGTGGAATCTTTTCAATGATCCCCTAAATGGATGATAGAGACCCAGACGCTGCGGCTCTGAAAAATCACTAAATCGATTAAACCAATGCTGTCCTGATGCGCGTGACGCAGAATGATGCAAATGATGTGAATTGACACTGACGCTGTCGGCTGCACTTGTTCCGTTCCCAGAGAAGGGAGGGCCACCACAACATCGTCGGAAAACATCTGATGCAATTACGCAGTGTAAGAAACCATTGTAAGATTGCCACTACAACTGGCTGCCGTTCGTCACAGTCCACAATATATGGTGGAACATCGGGCCCAATTTCATGGCGAGGTCAAATTATTAAGATGAAAATTTTATGAAGTTTACGAAGTACCCTGGGCCATATTGAAGGTCCGCTGGATGCTACGTGCGCTAGTCGTTACCGATGAACACTCATTCTTTGGATGAATCACGGGCCCACTAATTCGCAGGAGAGGGCCAAAATCTCGAAGAAGTCAAATGCAAAAATTTGTTGCACAGTGCCAAATACTGAAGAGTCATATACGGTATCCAAATAGAAGAAAGGTAACGGGTCAACTGGCCCAATGAATTCGCTTCAAATTCCATTGGCGAAAATTCTTCTAGGCAATCATGCTGGATTTCTGCATGTTGTTTTAGTTAATGAGTGAACTAATGCACATGGTTGAGCAAACGCCTTTGCTAGGCGTAGAAGTAAAGGCACTTCACATCACCCAAAACCGAGAAGTTTTCTATTTCAACCAATTTGACACGACACTGTCCACTGTCAATCCAGCTTGCGGACCGAGCGGATAATTAGGTGCAAAGACCAACACAAGCCCAAATTTACGCCATAAACCTTTCCTAACCCCAGCCGAACGTTGGCATTCGGATCCTCCCAAATTTGCGCTAACCAATCGTATTTTAACATCCCGAGTTTCGCTCCCTCGGCTCATCCCCTTCAAATCCAAAATTAAGTATATATTTGGACCAACCCTCGTGTTGCCCCAGCCAATTCCATTTTCTAAGAGGCTGCTCCACTACGTAATCTAGCCCTCATTGGTAACTTCACGATTTCAAAAGCCCCACCTACATTGAGCTATCTCTCTCTTCAAAAACCATGAAGATTAGAATAGATTAGATAGGCGGCAGTAGACGAACCAAAAGACCCATTCCCAAAGAGACACCGGGACTAACAGCCCGGCCTTCTATGAGCTATTGCCATTATGTTAGTAGGATGTAGAGGACTCGGGAAACGAGAGGAGAAAAAATGGAAGACGAAAGAGAAAAAAAAAGAAAGAAAAAATAAAAGAGAGGGGGGGGAGAAGAATCTCCGCCAAAGAGTTGGTCATGAATACCTGCAAGCATGATCGATAGCCGCTCATATGCGGAGCTTAAATATATGGATTGAGCGGAAGTGAGGAAAAGTCAGCTTAAAATAGCCTGGGAAGCTTTGGCCGTTAAGTGCTTCAGACTCGTGGAGGAGCAGTCAGTTCTTAGCTGTGGAGGATGTCTCTCCCAGTGTATGTCAAGACGATTTTTAAACGAGTTAACCGACTCCGCACCAACAACGTTGGAAGTTAGTCTATTCCAGATGTTGACAATGAAATAGGGAAAGAACTGCTGACTTAAAGTTGTTCTTCGAGCTTTATGCTTGAGTTTTTGACCGTTGTTTCGCAAGCGATCATTAAGGTCTCTTTCAGAGAGTCCCGTTATAAGTACGTCGTTAAAGCCATCCAAGTACTTGAATGTTTCTATTAGTTGCCCCCTGAGTCGTCTTTGCTCGAGAGAGATCAGACCCAGTTCTTTTAGGCGACGTAAAAACTAAAAATATAGACTTTTCCCTCATATATCAGTTACCAGCAGGTTCGTTGTTCCTTTCATGCACCATTAGTTGTGTGGCCAGTGTAACTTGAGCTAAGTTCACGTCTGCATCTTTCTGGTTCAGGAGCAATTAATTTCAAACCAAAGCTATCTAAACCCTAGCATGCGTTCTAACAGATAGTTTTGCTTGGCCACCTGGTTCTCTGCTCGAGTTTCCTTAGTTGTAAAATCATCGATACGTCAATTGTCACTGTTCAGTAGAGCGTAGCCCCACATAGTAAACTTGATACCGTGTCCCTCGAGTTTTGCTGCCCTCTGGTGCGGTCACCTCATTAGCTGGCTGTCATTGTTCTACAACAGAGTTGAGTGCTAAATGAATGTAAAAGATTTGTCCTTAGTATGTTTCCCAACTGAGTAACTATTTGTGATAGAAACATTTTGGTACGGAGCAGTATTAATTATTTCCATTATTATTTATTTTTGACATGACAATTAATTAGTCATGCAGCAATTAATTAACCAATTAAATTAAATTACCTAGCACACACACACATATATATGTATTATGATATCCTAGCAACCTGTTTTGACACCTGCATCCGCGGATGCTAAATTGGTAGCATTCACAATCGCATCCGCATCCACCAATGTCAGAACTGTAATATCCACTAAAGATCCGCAGCAAAGGAGGCGCGGATGTGCAGGTTTATCACTGTACAATAACCTCACCCATAGTGCTGAAAACTGCAAAGTCTCATTTGGATTGAAATGTGTGCAAGCGCTGTCCCTGTCTATAAAGCACCATCTAAGTTTTCTTCCCAAGTGTAGCACCAACTGCCGTTGAGAGAGTGTGTGTGTTTGTGGTGGGGCGAATATCCGCATCTGCCGAACCTACGCACCTCTTTTGAACATCCGCATCTGCGGATATAGAGATGGTAATATCCGTAATTGCATCCGCATGCGCAGATGTCTAAAAAATGACATCCGACCTATCACTATTTCACATATTATGTGTTTTATACATCACGTCATCAAGTCATGTACTTTCCCAAAACAACATATCACGAGTGTGCTTCTCTATTGACTATAGGTTACCTAGATTTAGTAAATGGAACACTGTATGAAAAAATAAATACTTTCGTCGCTAACAAATTTCTCTGCTTCCTAGAAACGTAGCCACATATTGAGGCCCACATGTAACCTGGATAATTTATTTAATATTATAATATAAGCATTCTGAAGAGAAACTTTCAACCTGGATTTTGCTGGACAGCGCTAAACATCTGGTCATACAAATAACAGCTGCGGGTATGCTGCTCATGCCATGGACTACCTTAAAAAAAGTTCAGGGCTTTTTTCGCGTTTAAGGATGCAATAATATATGTAAAGCACTTCTTTGGTTTTCACATTAAACTTTCCCGTAAATCTCTGTTTTCCTCCAAGAGAAAAGTAAGTTCAGTGCGCAAATACTCTTATTTTATGCGGGACTGAATGTCTCTTTCCGTTTTATTATTACAGAATGTTCGCTAACGATGTAATGCTCTTCACTATATGACGTACCAAACAATCGCTTCATGCATGAAGTGTTGCTTCCATTTTGCCTCTATTGTGCGCCGCATTGGGCATCTGCTTTCGTCATAGAAATAAGTATTTCTATCGGCTGCTTAACTGTTGGCAATTTGTTACCATCCTTTAATTAGAGCATATTTGTATTCATACTTTCAAAATGTGTTCTAGCTATTTAAGTGCCTCCATGCATGCTGTGACGAAGTGAATACCTAGCTGTTTCCCTCATTAAAAAAATAAGCACTAGTTTATTGCTTGTCTCCGTACTATGACGTAGTGAGCATGTTTCCCTCATGAAAAATGTGCATCAGCTATTTAATTGTCTCCATGCTATGACGTAGTGAACATCTGTTCCGTTCATAGAATGAGCACAGCCAAGAACACCTGTCTGTATACGACTGTTGCAGCTGTGCAGGTATAGTATAGTTAGTATCGACTGTAATGCGACAAGTGTTGCTGCGCGTTGCTCTTTCCCTCACACGTGTGTCCGTGCCGCCAGTGCACAGCGTATGAACTCTCATTACATGTGCACGCTGCAAGTCAGTGGCGAATATAAAGACTGATGATGCAAGCATAGGCTGTTGTTTGAAAAGGTTCTGCTAGAACGGTGCTTTATTTAGTGAAAAACTCTCTGCAAAGGCAGAAACAATATCTTGCATCAGCGAGTTAATCCGGCTTTGCATGCAAGCGTTACGCTGAGTCAGCGAACAATCCTCGCCTGGTGCATCAGTGACTCGAGAAGGACAATAGTTTCAGGTTTTTTGCTGTTCACTGATATTTCCGGTTCGATATTTCCCCGCCTTTATACCGTTCCTTGGACAAAATATAGAACACTGAAGAGAAGAAGAGACTGCAATCCAGGTAAGCTCGACTGTAATCCAGCGCAATCATTTTTATCTATTTGCAATGGCAGCCATGACTTCTTTCTTTGAGGAAATGCCGATGTTCAACAATAAAGAAACATAGTTATTCTGTCAGTAAATACAAGACCCGCGATTCATATAAATTGCCTATGAAAAGTAATATTTCACCGCAGTTACGAGATGTGTGCACTAGACCAATTTTTATTTATTTACGACAGGGCTACGCAAACGATGAAGCTATAGTTTAACTCGTACAAGACTTAACGTATTTTGGCTGTTTATAAGATCATATTCAGCATTTTACTGAGGCAGATAGCACCTTTCATCATTTACAGTTTGCACCCCATATTGCATGCCTAGATATAAATAATACTGTGGTACTTTTTTAAGCTAAACAAATTTAAGAAATAAAAGTACTGGTTTCTAAGCAATTCGAGGGCTGCTATATATACGATTGTTACCTATGTCCGATGTAAAGTATTGAGTAATAAACATGCTAATTTAGAATTACGTCAGGATACCAACTTAAAATTGAAAAATGACATTTATTTATGCCCCTAAACGACATAAGCCAACGCCGCAGCGCCATTCCGAGGGACTCCGTGCACGCTCTCATCCGATTACTACGGCGCACTCCTGCCCTGGAAACCGGCCACATAATTACAATGTATCAGAAAGATACTTTGTCGCATCAATTGACATGAATTCGTCAGAACTTGCGCTTACGGCTGAGACCCAGTTCCGCCTAGTGTGTTTTTGACTACTGAGGCTGCTGGTGCAGGAGCTCGAACAGCGGTAGCATGTACCAAATGCGGAGTGGATAGCAGCTTAGTCGAGAGCAATCGCTCTTTCACCGTATAATGATATTTTTCACAGTATATAAGCTATCCTAGTCCTAGTTGTCAAATAAACAGCTAGTGAGAAGCCAAAGCAACTACATCAGTAACGACCGCGCAGTAACTCACAAGGGCGGATCCAGCCCTGGTTCTTGAGAGAGGGGGGGGGGGGCAAATGTTGTATCCAATGATGACTGGATGTGGCCCTCTGCTAGCCGGCCATACCATACTGTTGTTGTGTCGGTATATGTATATAGCTAAATCAAAATTAAGTGCATAGTCTTCGGAAACTTGGCTTTTCCGGCACCCAGAGTAGTACAGTTGTTGTCACTCGACCGATTTTTTGCTCGAAATATTCGCTCTGATTTCTTCTACATAGTTGCATGGGCTAAAACTTTAACCCTGTATAGTTTATTCAACCCTGCAATGGCTAAAAACTAGGGATAAAAACCATTGTTCCCTGATCTGTTTGTGCATTATTAAGCAATTTAAACAAAATATAAAGCACTGTGCCGGTATACTTTTCCTCTCGATGGAAGAGTAGTAGTTTTCGTCCAATATACTGTCATGGTAAAAAACCTTGAGACCTAATTATACAACTCTTTCTGAAGTTTTTCCCAAAAATTACTGTACTGTTTTAAATAATTTTGATGCCAAAAATTGAAGTCTTGACTTCTAGCTGCACGTATTGCCAACTTTACTCCAGAATTCTTCACAACCCTGCCTTTGTAGAAAATAAGGTTCGCAACTGGTGTCTCAGGAATCAGATTTTTGATAAACAAATAGAAAATATTTCGACACAAAATGCCCGTTTTTTTTTTTTAAGTAAGTAGCGTTCTGAAATGTGGGCGTGGCGGCGCTGCAGTCGGCATTCCGCGCGTGTGCGCCGTTTACGTACATCTGTTAGCAAGCCGCACTCGCCAGTACGAAATATTCGACTGTGTTAACATTTGTTTATGAAAATATAACATGGCTCCGCTGATAGAGAATCACGCGCTTGTAAAATACGATCGGATATTCGTTTTGCAGTCCTAAAGACGTGAAAGAGTTCCAAATTCGTTTACTGACAAAACAATATGATCAGCAGAATGGTACGGAGAAGGGTTACAGATCTTGAAGTCGGCCGCATGAATGATGAGGAACATGATCAGGAGACAGACTTCTATGATGAGAGGATTCAAAAACGGGTTGTACGATAAGTACCTTAATATTGACGAAAGTAATTTATAAAAAGTAGATTGAGTAGATTGAAATAAAATTTTTAAGAATTTAAATGCTAGTTTCTTTTTTATTTGCAAACTGTACTTACTTTAAGCACAGCCATCGTACTGCATGTCATCCCTTGCCATACGTAGAGCAATACTAATTATTCCAGCAATATTCCATGACGCTGTCAGGGTTACAAAACGGGATTCAACCCTGAGTCAAACATCTCGCTCATTTTCAACTTTTTCTCAAAATTTTGATCATGTTAGCGAAAAAAAATTATCAACTTCACTTGGTATGCGACCGAATATTTACTTTTTATCCGTATTAAAATATTATTGGTCGAACAAGACTTTTTTTTACTCCTCCTGCATGTAGACCGTGACAAGATTGTCCGCTCAATTTGGCTTATTAAGGTTAAGTTCATGGTGCAAGTAGCCATGATCAGTAAAATGCCAAAAAAAAAAAAAAACAAGAGTAATGAACGTCGATGCAATAATTTTTTAGGAAAAACTGGAAAAAATAACGCACATGTTCAGGATTTATTGTTTTTTTTATCCCTATCTGAGAAACGGAACGTTTCTTTTAGAAACTAACGGCGCTCTTTGCTCACAAAAGATGAGATAAAGTTATTTTATGGTAAAGTAATTTCCGGTTGTCTTATGATAATAAAAAGTTATTTGTGGAACGAGCACGGTAGACCTCTTTTGCAACCCAAACAGTCTTGTGTAGAAGTGCAGGGTTGAACCTAGAGCATAGATGCGAAAATTACAACTTTTGCTGGCGCCAAAATGATAAAAATTCGTGCAGGAATTTTTGAGAAAATGTTAGGAAAGTCCGCATAATTGGGAGTGTAGGGAATAAAAGTATAGTTCAGCCTTGGCGAGATAACGGGCAAATCTAGATATATAAATGCATTCTCTCCTCGAGAGGGATATGAGGCAGTGTTTTAAAATAAAAATATCTAAAATCACCCGTTATTAAAAGGTTTATAGAACAGGCGTTGCAACATCCTATTCAACCCTGACGGGGTTGTAAAAGGGCCTAGGTTTAAGTTGGTACTACACAAAGGTACCACTCAAAATTACCATTATTTTGATATTATCATCAAAATCGGTCCTGTAGTTTCCGAGAAACAATTATGAAAACACTTTTGGGTGAGTGAGTGAAAAAAAAAATTTTTAGCCCTGGTAGTGTAATGGTTGAATTTTTGTGGGAATGAATGTTACTTTCCACTCGAGAGAGATAAGGTGCAATTTTCTAAAAGAAAAATGATTCAGTTTGCTAAAGAATAAGATCATGGTTAATTGGATGTACATCCTTATTACTATTTTTAACCCCAGCTGGAATAAATAACTTTTAAAGCTAAAAACTAGTGAATGCAGCTAGAGAAAATCAGGAAGAATGCCTTGAGTAAGAAAATTATACAAAATATACGCTGTATTTTGGAGAAAAAGCAGGGAAAAGGACATTAAAATAAGAGAACAGAGTAAAAAGTTTTGAACACTAGAAGCAAGGTAATGTAGATAAATTGAGGGAAGTGATTGGTGCCCTTCGCTACAGATGAATAAGATACTTACTGTTTCATAAAAATTCTCAGACTTTCCCACAGGTAAAATATTAATTCTCGAACAAGCATATTTAGCCAATATTTTAAGCCTTAACAGAGCTAAACAATTTGATAGGGCTAAGTAAATAGTGTAGCAACTAAAGAACATCAGGATGAAAATCTTGAGCCAGACATTTTGAAAATCGGTTTGTCCAGTACTTTCGGGAATAGTTGGGAAAATGATATTAAAATGAGTGCTTAGGGTTCATACGGTTTTTAACCCTCGCAGGATAATGGGGATATTTTGAGAGGAATAATAGGAGCTCTTTTCATGCTGATGGGTAAAATAAAGTTTTTTGTAAAATAATTTCAAATTTTACCCAAAGGTTAAAGATATGAAGCGTGAGATAAGCAGTTGGTGGGATAAAAATTGCGATTATATATTCCAATTTAATTATAAATCTAAATTCTTTAACACGGACATTGATCTTCTTTAGTTCTTCTTATAAAACTCGTTTTTAGAATTAAACAGTCCAGTAATGTTTTAACTATAGCAGGGTAATGGAGACTTCTTAAATGAAACGATGCATACTTCTCTCTACGAGTAGAAAAGAAACAATGCATCATGCTAAATATATCCAGAGTTTCCTTATTGTAAAAATTGAAACATTGAAAAAACATTTTAACCTTATTCCTAACCCTATGAGGGAAATTAATTTTTATTGAATTAAGTAAATAGTCCCTACAACTTGAAGAAATGAAGACGAATATTTCAAACCAAAAATCGCTTAAATCAGTCCAGTAGACTATCAACCATTACAGAGTATAGAGGAGATAGTTTGAGGGAAATGATAGGTGCTCATCACAGCGGGTAGGAAAGAGAGAGTGCAGCACAGCACGATGAATATACCCAGAGTTTTCCTATAACTAATAACTGAAACGTGAGGCAAGCACAATAACCACTAAGTCAACTTTACTGCACAACCCAAGTCGGAAACC
>LQNS02277014.1:693961-705131 GCA_001587735.2 Parhyale hawaiensis | reverse complement strand
CTTTGTTATATACCTAACAACTCATGTTAATTTCATCAAAATCCATTCATAACTTTTTGAGTTATGGCATCGAGAATAATGACGCAGACAAACAAACAAACAAACGGATGGACATATCTTCACCAAAAGTTAATCATCTGTTCCTCTTAACATACCTAACAATCCCTGTAAATTTCATCTAAATCGGTTCATAAATTTTTGAGTTATCCTGGTGACAGACAAACACACAAACAGACAGACAAACAAGCAAACAGACAGACAAACACGACGAAAACATAACCTCCTTGGCGGAGGTAATCATACTTTATCGCTGCTGTAATGGAAGCTGTAGATATAATCAGTGTTTGGGTCTCGACGTCGGTTGGGTAACAAGTGCATTCAAATACATTCAGATACGTTTGCCATCATCTGCAACCTCGCCTATTTTCTTACCTATCAAATTTTCAGTGAAGCAGCCCAGTGCACTGCAGGCACTGCCCATGTGCACTGCAGGCCGGTGACTGCCCATGTGCACTGCAGGCCAGTGACTGCCAGTGTGCACTGCAGCCCAGTGACTGCCCGTGTGCACTGCACCGCAGCCCAGTGGCGGCCCGTGTGCACTGCAGCCCAGTGACGGCCCGTGTGCACTGCAGCCCAGTGACGGCCCGTGTGCACTGCAGCCCAGTGACGGCCCGTGTGCACTGCAGCCCAGTGACGGCCCGTGTGCACTGCAGCCCAGTAACAACCTGTAATTTAATAGCCAGTGCTAACAAGCTAGCAGTGCTAGGCTCAACAGCATCAATAGCAGCTAGAGTTGCAAAATCGATAGGAAAGATCAATGCGATGTTAACATGACTTCGTCCCCAGCTGCGCTGCACCGGCCATTACTGAGACAATACTGAAGCCTGTTTACCGAGGGAGATAATGAAATGTTTCTCGCGTAACCATTAAAGACGTCCGGCCTTGCAAGGCAAATGAGAGAAGTCACGGAAGATATCTTTGTCCCCGGCATCGTTTACTATGAGAAATAGGAAAAAAATTATTCGAGAATAAAGAATAACGTTTCAAAAATATATTGCTTGGAAAAGTCAGACATCTTCTCAAGGTTTGTTTGAAAGAAATGAACTAAGGTTTCTCTATAACTGAATTATCGCTGTTCACACGTAAGAAAATTATGTAATTTTAAAACTCTTTTTGAAGGATGCATCTACTATGAATAATTTCTTTCTACTGATGCTGCATCAGTTTCAGAATTAGGGCTTCTTCGCGTGGGGTGGCACAGCCGCGCCCACTGGGATTGATTTGTTCCGAACTTGAGACCGTTCGCTGGTTTCAAACCGGCGGATCAAGATTCGTTACTTAAACCCAAGCGGCTTCACCGCTTCGGCTCGTGTTGCACGTGTCAAAAACAACTCCAATCAATTGAGGCGGACAGAAACTCCATCTCACAGAGCAGGACTGGGTTTTGGGTCGGCTCAATGTAGGCACTTCAGTTGTTTTTAACAACTGCACAACGATTCGAAGAGGTGAAGCCGACTTTTTTTTAATTCTAAACAAGTCAATCTTGAGGGCTCAACTTTGCCACTCCATCAATGAAAACTTGAATACTGGAGCCAGAAGGATATTAAGATAATTTTCTGGGCTAGCTAGCCTTACGAGCCGGAATGTGGTTGTCCTCGATCACGCCATGAGACCTTGCAGTGTGTATACCTCAGGCCAATAGCTAACTATGTCTTCATAACTAACAATAATTACGTGTTCATAGCTAGCAAAGCTCCAGATGTTCAATTGGCACATATACGTTGTTGGTTCACCTGCACGACTGGTGAGTCTATTTACATAAGGCTGGTCAGTGAGCTTTGTCATGCGCTCTCGTACTTCTGATGGTACGAGAAACCATGCAGATGCGCCGACTTAAACACCTAAGCGTTTTTCTCCTAACTTCTGGTACGCGAGTACTACTATTGTGGTACTCGAGGGACATCTAGATGATACATACGCGAATTGTACCGGGGCTCTGAGCGATTATTAGAATTTGGCAACATCCCTTACTCGACACCCGGTGGGGCCTCATATACACAGCGCCCACTATAGCTTACTGCAGTCTATTAATAGCATTCTATGCACAAATCCAGATGACTGCCAGCTTCACTAAGATTTTCATTTCCCCAGTTCAGATGAGGTGATGCACTGCAATGGTACGGACCACAATTGGTACATCATCAGCAATAAATAAGAAACCTCCAGCCTGTATAGTGCCGCGAAAACTGTCACCATATACTCCCCACTGTCTTCCAAAAAACATATGCTGAAGAATGATATTCTTAAGGTAAACTAACAGTTAGTTGCTAGCTGGAAACGCATGTATAATATTGTATATGTACTGACATTTGGAGCAACGGAGCGACTGGAGCTTTGCTGTCATAAGAGTGAAAGAAAAATTCCGTGTGGAACGAATGCTGCTGAAGCTACAGACAAAAATTACACTTATTTATAAAAGAATTTCCCCTGCTCTTATGAAGTTGAGAACTGCTACTATTTCACTACTGGAAAGTGGACTCTGACTATAGATCTGCGCTCTTGTAACTCTGCTAGGACGTCAAAGTTTTTAGGTACTCGTCCGTTACAGGTATAACATTTTATGTCTCAATGTAGACATTTATCAGGAAAATCACGGGTGAAATGAATAAAAGATCACGTGGGAATTTGAAAATAGCACCCGATAAGCGAGAAAAAAGCCGTTACAATTAACTGGAATCACAAAGTTGAATTGATGAAAATAAAGTTGAAAGGCTCCCATCAGCGAGCTGCTGTTAACATGCGTTAGCAGCCCTGAAAGCATCAGGTAACCACGAAAACTGATTTTATTTAATGCTCAACACCAGCAAAAGCTGTGAGTTTCCTTTTTTTAAATCAGTAGTTTTTTACTTACAGCTTCTATGTTCGAGCACCTATTTGTCGTCCACATTATATATACATTGTCGTACAACTACCTAGCTCTGTTGGGCAATGACCGGAAGTTCCCTCAGGGGATATCGGCTGAAGCCTCGTCTCTTGGCATCTCTAGTGTCCAAGTTTCAGCTAAACGTTTTGTAATTCATCTTAGCGAACGTTTAATGAGTGCGATATTCTTGTCGGCATTGCTCACTGCTGCAGGATAGAACTATTTCATGTTCGGTTACGATCCCATTAGTCAAACTCAAGTTGTTACCTCCGGCGAGGTTATGTTCTCTTCGAGTTTGTCTGTTTGTGTGTCTGTCTGTCACCGAAATAACTCAAAAAGTTAGGGACGGATCTTTACGAAATTTACATGGACTGTTAGGTATGTTAGGAGAAACAGATGATTAAGTTTTGGGAAAGAATTGTTCATCCGTTTGTGTGTGTATGCGTTTGTTTGTCTGCCTCTTTTTTCTTGATGCCATAGCTGAAAAAGATATGGCCGGATTTTATGAACTTCACATGAGTTTGGTATATTACAAAGAGTAAATAATCAAATTTCGTGATGATTTGTTTGTTCACCCATATGTTTGTGTCTCTGTTTGATATTATGCATGTTAGCAAAATAATTCGAAAAATATGAACGGATCTTTATGAAATTCACAGGAATTCTCAGTAATGATAAAGGATATGAATGTTTAAATGTTGGTGATGATCGAGGTCTGATTTTGTGTTTGACTAATATTTGTTTAAATGTTTCCTGGCAGCAGAACTCAAAACGTTATGAACGGATCTTCAAACGAAAATTATTGCCTTATAATAAGGCACAATTTATTAGATTTTGGTGTTGAGTCGATACAAAGGAAATAATAGTTTCAGAATCAATATGAATGTTTCGTGACCGTACTCTTGCTTGGCGGAAGTAGGCGCTCTCAGAGTGCTTTAGTTGTTGCATAAAGTGAGACGAGTTCACTAGTTTAAACCAGGAAGCAAACAATGTAAAAGGAGGACTCACGAAAAACTTGCATCAAAAAGGGACGTCATCAGTGACGTAAACATCGACGACCAGTAAGGCCGAGCTGCCTGCAAGTTTTTAATAAATTTTGCCAGAAAAATCGTCGTCAGTTGCAAATTTCATCTCCTAAGCACACAAATATATGAAGGGAACATATACTAAAGAAACATTTACCGTATCAATAGAAAATTGCAGTGGAGGCTGGTGGAAACTTTCACAGCTCAAGCTGCGAAATTTGGACCGCTATATGGCCTCCTGATTTAACTTCTTCTTTGAACTAAAGCCTTATTTACACTTCATGTTCACTTCAAATTGCTATTCATAGAATTTATTTTAAACAAATTACCGTATTTCTTTGTCATTCAATCTCCCTCTCCCTGACTGGCGAGCAACTTAGCTGCAACCACCTACAAGACTCTCTAAAATGTTGTCGTCAAATACAGAAAGTTCAAGCAATGACTGTAACTGTGGTTCCTCTCGCGTACAGAATATAATGCTCCTTATATTTGTTGGTAAATAAGGCCTGAGCTCCTACACTCAATTCTTCGACTCGTCGATGTGACGCCATTCGGCTACATGCGGTTACACGTCAGTTTTATTTTAGTCCTATTGAGTCCTCCCGTTACACTCTTTGCCTCCTGCGTGGAAACCATAACCACACTGTACTCGACAGCGCACTCCTACCAAACGCAGCAATGAGGTGATATTTCCATAAAATCGTTTCTAATCGACATAACGACCTGCAATAAAAAACAAGGTATTGATGGTGAGGGGAAGGGAAAACATTTTCCAGCAAGAAATAAGCATTCATAAGCATAGGCCGTCCGTAATAACCAAAGTGCATAGTGGCCAGTTGTAGGTCATGTTGGGGTGCAAAAATTGATTGACTGTTGGCAACCTCTGAGGTGTACAGCTAACGGTTTCTCTGTCTTTTTAATAAACACTTTCTTCACAGAACAACGATAACTTGGCTCCTTATGTATGCACTTGTTAGCAGCACGTTATTGAAAAAAAGTTTCATCTATCAGCCTAAGGACGGAATTGGCATTTTAAATCAGCCTTTCACCTACATATAGCGAGGTGCACGTGGATGCATTTGCTCAGCGAGCCTTTAGGCAACTTGGATGAATTAAAAAAAAAACAAGGCTTGTACAGAGTAACTGTACTTAGCGTCCACTACACAGCTGCTGGCGACACTCGTACAGTGCCACCAAATGCATTACATCTGTACGCCAGCAGCTCGCCACGTAGGTGCAGAAGCAGCAGCAGCATCACCTGCTGCAGAGCGTACAGGTGAATTCTTTGTCCTCATGAATTATCGAAAAAATTATCAGACTGATTGTGACATGGCACAGATGTTGATAAAATATGCATACATCCTTTGGTGGCGCAACGAACTAGCTGTTGGTGGGCTCTAACACTTACGGAAAGTGAAAACGCATTTGTTCAGCCCAATGCAGACGAGAAGCAAAAGTTGCCAAGAGTGGCATTTCATCAACAAATACGTTACTATACTAAGCGGAAAAGTTGCCTGAAGGGCGGGAGTTGCCTGAAGGATGGGTCTAGCACAATCTTTTCCGTAGCGTTCGAGCAATCAAGAGCAACTTGAAATTGTCGAAAGTTTTCATATCGTCGCCACAGCACAATCACAGTTTTGCCAGAGGCTTGTGCCTTTTTCCCAGTTTCAGACACAAATGCACTGTTCGCAGTAGCCAAATCTGGAGGAAATTCGCAGCTCGTTGACAATAAAAAAATGTTTACGCGAGCAGCAAACAATAACTTGGTATTGTTGAATATTTTGTTGTCCGAATAATATTATTAGACGTAAATAGCTTGGTTATTTGTGTAGTGAGAAAAACTCTTTTTTATGAGAATTGACGCTTGTAGAGATGTTTATCAGTGCTTTGTTGTAATTTCTAGAGAACACACAAGCATTTGGCCACTCTTTTTTGCCAATGTGTAAATATCGAAAGTTTCACATCTTTTTCTTCTAGAGGACTTTTGTTTCTTATCATCGAAAGCTACAACAAATCAAAATTTTCATTTGAAAGCAAGAACAGCAGTTGCAATGAAATCAATGAATTGAATAATAAATTCACGTCTTTGTTGTGTGTTGCACTCACGAGAGGGCTGTCACTGATCGAGTGATCACTTGCTTTCCAAAGAATTTTTTTACCTATTAATTAGCTACTATGAATATATATTTAAAATAGATGAGGAAGTACTTAATGAGACTGGAATAGAAATTTTACTTCCTATTTAAATTATTTTCAATGTCACTGGGCAGCAGGTTGAACGCATGGTACGTCCAGCTGCAGACAACTAATTACCTCAGTCAATGGTGGTTATGTGTTTCTCGAGATTCTCTGTTTATATCATGTAGGTAAATCATAAAGTTAGGTATGACGGATCGTTACGAAATTTACAAGTATTGTTAGGCTTGTCATGATTAGCAGATGATCAACTTTTGGAGATGATCCGTTCAACTGTTTGTTTGTCTGCCTTTTTTTCTTGGTAGTATAACTCAAAAATAACAAACGGATCTAATTTTTCGGGGTTATTACTAGGCACAAATGACCAGACTTTTTTGTTATGTTCGTCCATCCGGTTATTTCTCCTTGTTTTTAATTATGCTTGTCAGTAATATACATAATATAGAAAGGTGTGAACGGATCTCCATGAAATTGTTAGAAATGTTAAAAGACACATATGGTAAAATTTTGGGGATAATCGGTTTTTTCTTTTGTGTGTTTGACTGATACTTGTCAAAATGTTTGTTAGTAACACAACTCAAAAAGTTAAAAGCCGAAATTCATGAAATTTGAAGGCATTGTTTGAAATGTGTCAAGACACGATGAAATTTTGGTGAGGATTGTCTGGTATGTTTACGTGTTTGACTAATGTTGGTCAAATTGTTGGCCAAAACATAACGCAAAAAATACCTGACAGATCATCAAGAAAATTGAAGAAGCTGTTATTATAGCTGAGAATCAGAAATGACCAAGTTTTGGTGATGATATAAAGGAAATTCTATTTTCAGAACTAATTTGAACTTTTCGTTAATATTGTTCTGCTTGGCGGAGTATACGCTCCGTGAGCTACTGCTCCAGTAGTCTTATGTAGATACACTATGCAGTATTTAACTAAAAGCCAGAATTCATGATTCTGGAAAAACTCGGTGGTACGCAGAGTGATTACTGTTTGATGAGTTTGCATGTCTGCCATGTTTCCCCTGGAGTCTGTCGGTCTGAGCGTAAAATAGAACTTTCGATGTGTTCTGTTCGCAGAACTTCATGTTCGTGCTTCATGAACTGATGGATCGTGCCGCGTATACACCATCAATCACTTCATCAATGACCAACACGAGGTTCAGCCGACAGAAATAAAAACAGTTCTCCTCTGCGTCTGTACATTGGAAGGAAGCAAGAACTGCGAACACTTCAGGACGACCCCTGAGCGCCTCTCTCACAAATTCATTTATGCAGTTGTGCACATTACACAGCGCACTTCATTGTTGTCATCCACTGTATTATAATGTATAGTAGTTGGTTTCTTGCTATCTTGCTTGCTTGCTCCTTTGGTTTGTTCTTCTCTCTGTTACGGTCTGAACGATTTAGATAGGAGAAAATTCTTCTGCTGAAGAAAAAGATGAGATACCATGAAACTTCAGCTCAGAAATTACGATGGCAAATATATGCATTTTTAATATATGCCCGAAAGTGGAAGTAGAGCATTTTCTATAAAGCCCGCTTCGCTCTGAAAAGTAGCTCGGTATACTATTTGATATGATGATTCTTCTTTTGAACGTGGTATATGGCAGGCGGGGTTTTGAAAGAGTTTTTGATCCTGTCGAGCATGAGCTATTTCGCATTATTTTTAATTGAATTCCTTCGTAGCAGTTAGAGAGGCTCAGTCTTGGTTGGGGCTTTCGTTCCTATCGAATTAATTAATACATATATGTTTTCCCAATCTCAACCTTTTCCTGGCAGCTGACGATGAGCAGAAGGCAAAATGTTTTCAATTGATATTGCAGCCAAAATTTGATCGTGTGGGTTCAGCCACCTGCTGGAATTCTGGATACAGTAAGCACTGAGCATTTCCGGTGAGTTCTTATGACTGAACTATATTTCTTTGGTGCTGCTCAACTGTCGAGCATTTCAACGCTGATACGCGCGCCCTTTCTTGAAGGAGGGAAATTTTGCTCTCATAAACTCATGACGGTACAATTTTCGTTTCTGTAATGAAAAACTCAAGCCTGCAGCCATGAGGCCTATTTTGCAGAAAACCCTACACCGCAAGCCAGAACAATAATATTGCCTTCATTTTATACAGCTGGGTACTGAAGTAATGATTAATCTGGTTTTGGTGATATACCAAAGTAAATCACTACAAAGCAATAATGAAACCCGCACAAGATAACCATCATTGGTCAGAAAGAATCATCGCCAGCTGGGCTGTACCACGCATTCAAGAAATTTACTAATGACCTTTAAATTAATGTTATTTAAGCCAATAAATAGGAACTGAAATTTACATCCCCTACTTAATTACATAGGTATCAATCTAACTTTCCACGCTCACTGCAATGTCGTAGATATTTAATTTATTTGTAACAGCTGACTGAGAGTGTCGTAGTTATAAGAATTTTTGCCGTAATTTTAATAATTCCGATCCTGTTTATTATTACGCATTTGTTTCATTATTGTCAGAAAACAACCAGTGTCCATGCATTTTAATTATAACTAAAATCCGCACGACAAGATAAAAGGGACAGCTACCACGATTGAAATACAATGCATGTCATGCATAATGTTGCACTGCATATAGCATATTATATTCGGCCAATCTAAGAAGTTGTCAGCTTTTTGCAAGTTTACCAGGTAACATATTAAATTTAAACATCGCAAGAGGAGAGGAAGCTTATTTTTGAACCGTCTTCGACTGTTTACAGATGTCGCTCGGAACGCTCGAAGTTCCGCGTAACGTTTATTTTGCTTAAGAGTTCGGTTAGCTAAGGAATGTTGCCAGGGAAGGCGACTGCGAATCCTTACATAAAATCACTTAGCAAAAAACCTGCTGGGCGGACTGTAGTGTCAAAATACACCTGATCGAACGGTGAACTGTGGGTAGAGACTGGACCAAAAGAGAGTTTCATATCAAAGGGAAACGCTCTTATGTCAAAATTATCTCACGTAGACAGGATAAAAAAAAGAGAGGAACCCGCATCTTGTGGTACGATTCAGTAGAACGATTCGGGCGCTGGTATGATTCGCCGGTCCCCGAATTTGCTCCTCAATAGGCTCTGCTTTGTACATCTCGTAGAGTTCGCTAAGCGACGTCACCGTCTCATTTGTCATGGTCATTAAATTTTGTTGTTTTGCTTACGAACCCGTATAGAATTGCTACATATGTGAACTTTCAACTGTCACTGTGATTCCAAAATACAGAAGATGGAAATTAACTCTGCGTCGTCAGTCATGTTTTTATTTTATGGACATTAAAGTAGCTCAGTTTTGGGACAGCAATTCCTCAATGGATCATCCAAAAATATAACCAACTAGAGCACTCGGAGAGTGCATACCTCCACCAAGCGCGGCAATGGTAGCAAAAATTCAAATTGGCTCTGAAACAATAATTTCCTTTGTATAAACTCCAATATATAATTATTTGTGCCTTTTGATAGTAATAACAGCTTGTGCAATTTTCTTGAAGATCTGTAGATAAGTTTTTGAGTTATATTGCTAACAAACGTTAAGACAAACATGAGTCAAAAGTACAAAACTCAATAATTTATGTCTTTTAACATTACTAAGAACCCCTATAAGTTTCATAAAGATCCATTCATTATTTTTTTGAGTGATTGTGCTAACAAACATAAAATTAAAAACAATGACAAACGAACGAACAAATAATATGATCATTATACTAATTAGGTCATCTACTTTTTGTTATATACCTAACAACTCATGTTAATTTCATAAATATTCAATAATAACTTTTTGAGTTATGGCATTGAGAAAAATGAGGCAAACAAACAAACGGATGGACATATCTTCACCAAAAGTTAATCATCTGTTCCTCCTAACATACCTAACAATCCCTGTAACTTTCGTCCAAATCGGTTAATAACTTTTTGAGTTATCCTGGTGACAGCCAGAGACAGACAGCCAAACACGACTAAAACATAACCTCCTTGGCGGAGGTAACTACAACATTCATAACAGAGGGAAAAAACTCTAATTTTTACTGTAAAAAATTTAGCTAATAATGCGCTCACTAGCACCTCTCTCATCCGGAGTAGTAGCCGACGGAGCTATGAATTCCGTGGGTTTCGATTCATTCTGGGACTTTCCACTGCGATTCACAACGTGCACAACCACTTCTAGATTTAAAGAATAAACCTTGCTCCATTGTGGGTTTTAGTAATGAAATAAACAAGAAAGAAAGGTAATTTAGACGAAAAAACTGCCATTATTTACTAATGAGCAGCGTATAGATAATTGCCAAATGTTTTCCGTTGTCCAGAAGTTGCGATTAAACACTGACTGACAATACTCACTACACGAATTAATTTTACTGAAATAAAAAATGAAAAGCTATTGTCACCACACACCATAATGTAGCCATAGACAAATAATTATGCTGTTCACTCGACGAAATGATGCTCGAACTTCGAGTTTCTTAAAACTCCCTGCCCTCAATCATCCTTCACAATCTCCCAGCGCCAGGCCCGCCGGGTGGGTCCGTGCCCGTGAACCGAGCGAAGAGCAGTGTTCGCCGTGTACAAGTTTGATCGTCTGGACGGGGCTTCAGTCTGAAGTTAGCTAAATTCATACTGTTTCCAGTTTCAGCAATAGGTGCAATGATTGCATATACAGTACGTTACTTTTGATTATGCAAATAGAATTTTTTCGCCTAATTTTTCAAGATGAGTGTCTAACTTTGAAAGATCAATATTAATTAAATGTATGGCTGTGTTGCCAATATAAACAACACTTGTATAATAAATATTTAGCCATTGGTTAAGTTTACCATACAAGTTGCTTATTTACGAGTTTTTTAATGTTACCTCAGATTATGCAACAAGCTAATAAAAACGTCATAAAGAGGAAATAATACAAGTGAACAAGAATAATGTTATTAAACGTCCAAAACCAAGAAATTATAATCAAAACAATTCAATAAACACTGAAATAAGTGTTCAGTAGTGGTAAACATAACAAGTTAATTTTGAACATG
>LQNS02277014.1:682267-693400 GCA_001587735.2 Parhyale hawaiensis | reverse complement strand
CGTCAGTAAATATGACATCGGAGAAATCAGTTTTCATGTTCTCCTCAGCCCATTTGACCCTATTTTCTTTATGAGTTTTTGTTAGAAGTGGTCGTTTAATTGCCTTTTTCACTTTCCCTAGCTTCTGTAGAACCTCACATTTTGTCTTTCTGCTTAGTATTGAGGCTCCAGCGTCTTTAAATATCGCCTTACTTGTAGAAAGTTGTTTTCTAGCTATAGAAACCTTCAAATGTCAATTTCCTCGTAGAGGCTCTATCCGGAGTTTTCCTGTTAACTTTACCTTCAATTGCATAAGCCTTAATTGTTCGGTGATCACGCTGTAATTCCTTGGAAAC
Organism: Parhyale hawaiensis; assembly: GCA_001587735.2. NCBI lineage: Eukaryota > Metazoa > Arthropoda > Malacostraca > Amphipoda > Hyalidae > Parhyale > Parhyale hawaiensis. The sequence continues at coordinate 693,065 of LQNS02277014.1, read as the reverse complement.
TTCGAGTGTTGTCGTGCCAGAAGCCAATACCGAGGTCACTTTGATCTTTTCTTCCCTTTTTAAACCGCATTTCTTGCCCATGTTGACTAGAGAGTGATGTTGCATAATCTGGGGTAACAGCAGAACCCCGTGCGATAAGCAAATGTTGTTAAAACGCGCCAAATTGTTCCGTTTTCTTTATCTCTAGCTGTTTTTATAGTTACAACATACCTGGGCACTAGCTTACTATTCACATTTTAAATGTTTGACACTTATTTTGAAAAATAAGTAAAAAAAATTCTATTTGCATAATCAAAGATATAACGCACTGTAGTTGAAGGTGCTAAAGACTATCCCGTCACCCAATGACTTATGCCATATGAGGTAAAAGAGATATCTTGTCCCAATAAACTGTTGCCGCTCAGTTAACCGATGGCCAATTCGATGTTGAGTTTTGTGACTTTAAAGTCTCTTAAGTAGTTACCAGTTGTTTCTAATAATCGAACTTCGGGGTTACTGGCCTTTCAGTTAAAACTTTCGGATATTAACAGTTCTCTACTTGGCTCATTTCTTGGTCAGCAATAGTCGAGCCAGTGTTGCTCAGTAATGGCGCTTCTTTACATCAACAAAGAAGTACTTGTATTTACCTCTTTCCTGCTTACTCTCGATGTTCCTAGTTCTTTTTCTCATTTCTCCCCATCAGGGGATGATGCTGCATAGGGCGCGTTCAATTGGAAGCCAAACTTCAACCTTAAAGGCTTAACGCGTCCCATACTTTAGAGAGAAGTCTTGGCTTTGCCAGTTTGAAACGTGGTGCAAGTGTTAGAAACAACGTGATTACGTCTAGCCCGCTCAAAACTCCGTTTTTTTAAACAGGTTGGATCTTTGAAAGTCTCATGAGTAACCGATTAAAAATCAGCGCCAGAAACTCAGCTCAACAGGTCGAAGCAAGCGCACCTTCATGATGTTTCGAACATGTCAAGCCTCGAAGTCCTAATTTTGGCGTCCATGGTCTCGTTCAGTTTCGTCCAGTATTTGTTGCACTGAACGTGCTGCTCCACGACCCATGATACTTGATAGTATTTAGTCGGTCTTGTTTTTTTTTTCGGCAGAAGTATTATAGAAACGTCACACTTTTGTCAGTCATTCAATAAGACTTTTTGTATCGGGTTAACTGATCAAGAATTTCCTTTTATATAACACAAATGAACATTTGTAGAAGGAAAAGTAGAAAAGCATATACGAACTACCGATACAAAAACCAATGACGCAAAACTAATGGAAGCCTACAACACCATTTCTTATTATCTCAGCCAAGGAAGTTACGTTTTTGTTGAGTTGTCTGTCTGTCGCTTTGTCTGTCTTTTTTGTCTGTCACTAAAATAACTCAAAAAGTTATGGACAGATCTTCACGAAAATTACAGGTATTGTTAGGCATGTTAGGAGGAAAAGATGAATAACCTTTGGTGGGAGATCCGTTCAACCGTTTATTGTTTGTCTGCCTCTTGTTTTTAGGTATAATAACTCAAAAAAGCTATTAAAGGACTTTCATGAAATTTGAACCAATTGTTAGGTATGTTACGAAGAGCCAATGACCAAGTTTTTGTGATGATCAGTTTGCCCGTTTGTTCGTTTTTCTCTATGTTAAATTTTAACAATAATAATAATAATGATTTTATTGAATTCAATGATCTTACATAATATTCGTAACACAAGGATGAGGAACTGGGACCTGATTTCGACAAAAATAGTCACTGATTCAAGCCCCTAGATAGTTCTAAGAACCATCAAAATAGCAAAAAAAATATTAAAGAATCTTTATGAAACTTACAGGAATTATTGGGAATTTTGAACGACATAACTGGCCAAATTTGGGTGATGATCGGTTCGTCCGTTTGTGTGTCTAACTGATGTTTGTCAGCAACGTAAGTCGAAAAGTTATGAACCGTTGTTACTAAATTTGCAGGGATAGTCAGAAATGTTAAAAAGCATAAATGACAAAATTTTGGCCACGATCAGTTCCTCCGTTTGTGTATTGACCAAAGTTTGCCTTAACGTTTTGTCAGACCGTAACGCAAAATGTTACATACGGATCTCCAAGAAATTGGTATTTTATAGTAGCAAGAGGCACAAATGACCGAATTTTAGCGATCATACAAAATCCTAGTTTTTGGACCAATTGAACTTTGTTAGCATTGCCTTGCTTGGCGGAGGTATATATGAGCTCTCAGAGTACTTTAGTTACTTCCGCCGAGGAGGTTATGTTTTTGTCGTGTTTGTCTGTCTCTTTGTCAGTCAAGTTTTTGTCTGTTACCACGATTACTCAAAAAGTTATGAACCTATATTTACGAAATTTACAGTGATTGTTAGGCATGTTGACAGTAACAGATGATCAACTTTTGGTGAAAATCAGTCAATCTGTGTGTTTATATGCCTACTTTTCTCAGTGCCATAATTCAAAAGTTATGGACGGATTATCATGAAATTTACATGAGTTGTTAGGTATATTACGAAGAGTAAATGACCAAATTTTTGTGATAATGTGTTTTTTTCGTTAGCTTGTTTGTCGCTGTGTTTGATTTTATGCTTGTTAGCAGTATAATTCGAAAAGTTATGAACGGAACTTCAAGAAAAATTACAAAAACTGTTAATACTATCGAATAACACAAACGATTAGATTTTGGTGTTGATACAAAGAATATCATGGTGTCAGAACCAATTTGAATTTTTCGTTACCGTTACCTTGCTTGGCGGAGGTATGAGCTCTCAGAGTGCTCTCTAGTTTTATATGTAGTATGTTGAGAGCTCTCTAGTTTTATATGTAGTATGTTGATTTTATCTAAAAGAAGTGCGAACACTAAGCATTTTTCAATACTGTACGCTGTTGCACTTGCCCTATCACAAACGCCCTTAACGCATCCATAATGTCCTCTGCCTGCTCTTACCATCAACACTCTACAATAATATTGATTAAAGTATGTTAATTAAAAGAGTGATCTTGGTACTTGCGCAAATATCATGTTGGCTTACAAGCAATGTCCGATTAAAAGATATAAGGAAAAAAATGTTTTAAAATGTGGCGTACCACAGTGGAATGGGCTATATTTAGGTGTTCTGTTAATAACGCGGAACAATGTTTTGTATAGTTCTTTATACTTTTCTTTCAATGTTTTTAAATCAGTCACCACTTCGGAAGCGAGGAAGCCGCCGCCTGCAACTGCTTCCATTCACTACATCAACCTCATTTAGGGCTCTGACAATATGCTCAGATAGACAGAGATGACGTGATAACTCCAAAACAACGACAAAAGCTCAAATGTAACGCTATGACGGTAACACAACCTCACTGTAGGAGCCTGTACTTAATGCAATTCGTTGTTTTGGAGTTGTCACCGACTTCTCTGTCTATAAGAGCATATTGTCACAGTCCTACTCATAAGTGTTCTGAACAGATGTTGCTGCAGCACTTGCATCAACTCCATGAAATTCGTCGTTTACGCGCTTACATGATCGTTCGGTGGGACAAATGAGGGGGTAACGTTTTCGAAAATTATGGGCAAACGTTAGATAATTTTAAAGAAATGATACAAATTAAACACAGAGTTACTTTATATCAACAAGGAGAGGTTAAAAATTGATAAATTCGGTCTGAAAAATTTGTTCGGGAAATCGGACATTACTTTTGAACCAACGTGAGACATCAACTATCGTGTTAATAGGGGAGATGGAGATGGCTACCGTGAAATATACAAAGATCTCAATCAGTTAATTACTACCGTTGGAAATATTGATAGAAAATGGAAGAAATGAATGTAGTCGTAACTCGTAAGCCAGCAAAAACTAGGCAGCCAAGAAAATTAGGGAAAATGGCCCGTGTGGATTCGTTGGAAAGCGAAGAAGACTCCTTTAAAATACTTGTACGTTAGGAAATTTAGAAGGATGTTAGTGGAACTGAAGTTAATCATGGACATAGTTAGTGGAGCGCTGGACGGTGCTGGTCGGCTGTCAACATCACCTTAGCAGAAATAAGTCACTAAAACAAAAATATGTTAATTAAAGATCTCTAGATAATTGTTGAAAGTTAACAAAATATAGTTTAACGAAGTTTTGACAAAATAATGTGATTAATGAGAAAAAAGTACCTTTTAGGTCACAACGAAGCAATTAACACGGGTTTGGAAGAATAAAGAACGGCTGACATCCCTCTACATACTATTCCCCCCGCTGAATTTTAATGGTGTGTTGATTAACAAATGGCACTGTTCGCACTACAGAAATCATTAAAGGAAGGGTGAAGGGCAGCTTGTTTGCGATATACTGTAAGTCAAAGAAAACTTCTGAATAGGCTAGATTATTGAGTCTTGGAGGAGGTATTCTGTTCTGTCAGGTCAACGATCTAAAGCATATACAGCCAAGACAACTCAAAAATTGTTTGATGACAACGGAATCGATACGATGCCATGGCCAGGTCAGTCTCCTGATCTCAATCCAATTGAGAATTTATGTAAGTGTTTAAGGAAGAAGATTCATCTGAATGTTCCTCAATATATTAAACAACTAGCTGAATTCTGTATTGAACAATGGAGCAAGATTCCCGTATCTGATTATAGAACACTTGAACAACTATGGAAAACTGTAAGTAACTAGACGTTGTTAAATTTAATAGACTGGAAATGAAATATTCAATGATGGTATCCAACACTTTTGACTATTGTGTCGATGTATTTGCTCTTAAACATATGCTTGATTGAGGACTTTATTCAAAGTCTCTGCAAAAATGTTTAGACACATAAGAAAAAGTCCTACGGCATGAATAGTTGTGCGAAACATAAAACGTCTTACTGTACAGGACACGAATATTACGTGCATCCAAGATGTACTGTAATGTGTTATTATAAGTCCCATCAGTGCAGGGTGAAGAGCGAGCAGTATAACTGACTTAGGCCCGCTTGTCCATGGCACAAAGGGTTGCTCTCCCTCGGGCCCTCCCCCGCTAGGCTCCCCTGCGGTGCCCCCAGCCAGCCTGGCAACTGATGGGCAGGCTAGTGGCTGTATCCTGTGCACGGCTCCCACCCCTGCCCCCTCTCCATCCTGCGCTTCACTCTCTCCCTTCACGAGTGTGTTTGCTTTCCCAGCCCCTGCCTTCCTACCACTCCTGTCTCTTGCTCTTTTCCTCTTCACACATGTCGGCCTCGTCTTTGCTGCGACGTTGTCCGTATACTCCCAAGGTTGATACCGACAGCACCAGGTCCATTTGGGTATAGTTTGGTGAGTAAGGTGACTGGTCCCGATATGGTGGCAGAGTAAATATTACGTCTTAATATGTAAAGAAAACAGACGATTACTACTTCCACCATCGTTATGGAACTTTTCGGTATGTAACAGATCTGTACCGTTAATACCGGGTTGCACTTAATCAGCTACTTTGCTGAAGTTTTATGCTACTTTTTGTGAGACCGACCTGGCAACCTTGTAAGAGTTCGTGGCCTACCTCGGAGTATGTGTTAGGTTAGGCTATGTTACTGAAGAATCGGTTAGGATAATTTCGGTTCAGCTAGATTAGGTACTGCACCTAACTTACTAGCACATAATAGTGATAATACCTACTGTAGCTGAATCAATATCCTGCAAGGAGGCCACACACTATTAAATTATATACACCAGGCAGCTTCACACGACAGTCACATGCAAGTGTGCTCTCTGCTCATCAACCGAATGTTTTATAGTGTCCTTATTAACACGACATTGTGTCTCTTAGCAGTTTTAATAAATTATTAGCCGACATATTAGAAGACACAGCAAGTGTCACTAGTCAAAGTAAGGCCTTCTATTTAAATTTGGGGTGAATTGCATTTCAGGAATGTGTGTCGTTTGAACGGACAGAGCAACGTCGTCGAATCTTTGAGAACCGTGGGAATCCGCCTTTACGTTGTATCAACCTTTACTTGGTGCATGACATATGTTTGTGGATCTTCGAAGGGCAGCATCGGCTGCAAAACAAGTTACAGTATCATACCAACTGGTTGTTTTCTGCTTCTGCTTTCTAGTCCTGATTTCTTTTTGATAAATTTCGGTTGAAGTGGTCTGGCATGAATATATTATTATTATTATAATTACCTCCGTCAAGGAGATTACGTTTGCGTAGTTTGTCTGTCTGTATATTTGTCTATCTGTCACCAAAATAACTGAAAGAGCTTTGGACGGATTTTTATGAAATTTGCAGGGATTTTAAATATGTTAAAAGGAAGAAGTGATTAACTTTTGATGAAGATCCGTTCAACCGTTTGTTTGTTTGGCTGCCTTTTTTTCCTCGCTGGTATAACTTAAGAAAGTATGAATTGATTGTCATGAAAGTTGGAAAAGTTATTAGCGTTATTACTAGGAGCAAACGACCAAATTTATGTGCTGATCTGTTTCTTTGTCTCTATATATGAGTTTATGTTTGGGTGTAACATAACTCAAAAAAGCATAAACTGATCTTTATAAAAAATCTTGGACTTGTGAAACATGTCAAATGACTCAAATGACCAAATTTTGCTCAAGATTGCTGTATCCGTTTGTGTTTGTTTGTTTGATGTATTACTCAAAAAGTTATTAATGGATCTTCATAAAATATGAATATATGCAGAAATTGTTAGAAATGTGACAAGACACATATGACCAAATTTGGGTGACGATAAAGAAGGAATCCTAATTTCAAAACAAATTTTAATTTTTCGATAACGTTGAATTTCTTTTAGGAGGGATGCGCTCTGACAGTGCTCTTGTACCGTCATTGAAATTAATTTACTATACCAACTAATTGCCAGGTCAATTGGAAGCAAATCGTTGTTTAAACTATGCTACTTAGTCATCAGATTGTGACTTAAATGAATGAACTTAACCTTTAGTTTTTTTTCTCCTCTTTGCCATCAGATTGTCATTCAAATAAATCTACTTTGCCGTGGCATTATCAATAAGGTTAACTGGTTAATATATTTTGCCATCAGACTATCAATCAAATTAATCTACCAGGACCATGAGATGGTCATGTAATTTAATATGCCATACATTTCTACTTCGTTAATTTACTTCACTATCAAAGTATTTATTTATAATACTCCCTTTTTAATTAACATTTTCTTACAGATGCCACAACCTATTTTTATGCTCAGTGAATTCCTATTTTTAAAATGCTAATGTCTTCTTGGGTGTGCACTGTGATCTGGAACGGCTATGTCCAACGTAGGACTTCCTGCAGCCCCTTTCGGACCTTCGGCAGTGTTGCGGCCCCGGTCCTGCGGGCTTGTGGCAGGTGTTGCGTCGTGCGGCCTTTTTGGTAGCTGTTGAGGTCCCGCAGCATCTTGTGGAGGATTTGCAGCTAGTAGCTCTGCGGCCATATTCAGGGTAAACATTGCAACCGCTGCATTCCGTCCTTTTAGGAAAAACTCTGGTGTACTAAAAACCGCTGTATAAGTCTCAAATTGAAATATATGTAATAAAAATGCAGTTGTTGATACAAAGAAACAATTATTATATGTAAATTAGATTAGATAGCTGGTAGTAGACGGGCCGCCAGGCCCATACCCAGAGAGCATCCGGGACCTACGCTCCGGTCCTCTATGAGCCGTTGCTATTATGCCAGTACGTACATTTAAATATCTCAACAAGAAAAAAAGAAGAGAATATACTCAGTGACTAAGATGATCGTGAAAACACGATTTATTGCTGCAGCTGCAGATAATGGATTAAAGTTGCTTCTGAAGCTTTGGCCGTTAGCTGTTCGTGACTCCTGGAGGAGGTGTTCGTAGCTGTGGAGGGTGCTGTTGCCAACGTTTGTCAAGACGACTTTTAAATGTGTTGACTGTCTCTCCACTGACAATTTCGGAAGGAAGTTTTCTCCAGATATTCACTGTGAAATACGGGAAAAACTGCTCTCTTAGGGTAGTTTTGCAATCTATATACTTGAGGTTTTTAAGTTTTGGTCGTTTTTTCGCAGGCGATCATTAACGTCGCTTTTAAAGAGTCCCGTTGCAGGCACGCCGTTGAAGCCATTCAAGTACTTGAATGTTTGTTTCTATAAGTTGCCCCGTGAGCCGTCTTTACTCGAGAGATGAGTCCCACTTCCTGTAGGCGACACTCCTATATATGGCTTGTTTCCCAACTGAGATGTTAATTTTGTTGCTCTACGTTGGATTCTCTCCATTTTATTGATTTCGTTGCACTATGTGGCCAATAGAATTGTTCCGCAAATTCTAAATGCGGGCACACTAGTGCCTTGGACAAAGGAATGATTATGTCCTTGAATTTGTGCTCGAAATTCTTGGTAATGAGTCGCAGTACTCTGCTCGCCATATGAACGCTCTTGTCTACTTGATGACTGTATTATTGTTTCTTTGTGACAGTTATTCCCAGGTTACATTGTTGGGTGACATCTGCCAATTCTATCCCGATCATTTTCAATCTGGATGATGGGTTCTCCGGCCCTATGTGCATTACTGAATATTTGTCGATATTAAAGCTCATCTGCCTGGTAGCGACGCATTCCATGAGACGGCCAAGGTAATGCTGGAGCTCAGTTCTATGCCTGGCAGGAAGACATAGTTCAGTGTCATCTGTAAGCTTACTGATGTTACTGCGGAAATTAAGATCAAGATCATCGATGTAAATTAAGAACAGAATTGGGCCGAACACGCTACCTTGTGGAACCCCAAATGAGACCAGCGTCCAGTTGCTCATCTCTCCTTGCAGCTTCACTCGCTGCTTCTCCCCAATACATCCTCGCACAAACCCAAAACGACCTTTTCTCGGAGCCCATGCAGGTCCATGCGGATGATTGTCACTAGCGCATGGACCAAATTTTGTATAAAAAATGATCATCAAAAAATGGTCTAACGGCAAAGACGTCACGTAGATATGTTTAAAATATTTATTCTTAAATTTACGGCACAGGCTGGATTGATAACTTAATACTATTATTTTCCATCTTCTGCATATGTGATCACAGAGACAGGTGTAGATTGCAAGATGCAACAATTTATGGGGATTCATATGCAAGATGACAAATGGTCATGGCACATGAGGCCTTGACGTTGCTAATTTATTTCTACAAGACGTACTATGGTAGAGATTTGCGGAACAAAATCGGAGACCGACAGTCGGGTCAGCGCTTCGACTCGGAACAACATGATGTAGAATGTGTTCTATTTGGGCTCACCTACTCAACGTATTTTACGCTACAGAGCGCTTTCCTCAGATATCAGGCTCCCTTTCGGCTGAATCTCTGCCCCTAGCTATTCCGTAGATGTTTAGCTACATAGGTGTTCGCGAACTAAGTCTGCTCGGCGTGGGCCGCAGTTTGCTTAATTATGGCCAATAACTTACATCCACTTTCTCGAGAGACATTTCTTCTGCGTCCTAAGCTAGCCGTCGATACCGGCGCCGATAAACAACGCGCAGCATAGTCTGATAAAAACGTAAGCATCGCTATGCTCAAGAATTTTCGGCCATAGAAGAGTCAGCTCGTGGCATAAACTTGGGAAGCTTACAAGTTAGAAAACTTGATCAAGTAATGCAACTCGTATCAATAGATATAATAGACTAAGCAATATAGATCGTGTCCCAAATCATGACAGCTTTTCACAGTTTCCAAGACAACCGATTTAGTTATAATCATATGGAAACTGTTTCTTTTGTCAATTATTGGATGAATGAATGCGGAATATTAAGTAAAGTCATAATTTTGATTACGACTCACCTCAACCATAGAACTCCCAAGCAGAGCAAAATCTTGAAAGGAGGACCCCGAAACCTAAAATATCTAGAAACATAGGCTGTAGGCAGCGCCATCTGTCGCTAACTGCAGCAATAGCCGACACCATATTCAATTATCAGCAGAAAGGTGCAGTAACACTTATTTGGTACTGTATGCGACAGGACAACTTCACAATTTCTAATGCTGTTGGCTAAGAAACTGCTGTCTACGAATGGAGTGGACGTGATATAGAGCGTGTCATCTCGAAACAATAATTCCTCCCTTACCCGAGACCAAATACCCTTGAAGTTCAGGGAGGTGCACTGTACTATAATACTACTGCTAAGACTTGCTAGGTAAGACTACCGGTATATCTTACTCACTACTATAGTACTACTAGTACGACTTACTCTATAAGCTCGTGCCAGTACTACGCTGCATCCTTCAACAGTCCCCACCATCTCGAGTAAAAGTTAAATAACTGGAGCCGCTTCAAGAGCCTGGCCAACGAAAACTGTGCCGCCCATCAAGATGCAGGTTGTTTTTTGTGACAGGAAGAGAGAATATTTGTCTGCGCCTGCCATATCCCTGCCATCACCCGCCCCTCCTTCTCCCCACCGTTGTCTGGGTTACTTCTTTTTCTCTCGCTGGGACACGTACAGAGACCTAACACGCTGGGGCAGCGCTGGCATAGGCTAGCAACTGAAACACATTTCGCTACTTTTCCAAACTCATTGTATCCTTTGTGTAGTTAATGTTAATTTAAAATGTGCAATTGTGGCAGAGTTGAAGACATTAAGAACTTACGTATGTACTTATATTTAGCAGGAGCGAGTTCAGTCTTCAAGTTCATTGTAAATTCAGATCATGTGCGATGCTCATGGTTACCGAGCACTTCTGCTGCTGCGCTCTCGTTGATCCACTCGTTGATATCACAGCAGCACACATCAGCATCGTTTTGGAATTAGATTATTAGATTAGATTAGATAGGCGGCAGTAGACGAACCAAAAGGCCCATTCCCAAAAAGACACCGGGACTTACACCCCGGTCCTCTATGAGCTATTGCCATTATGTTAGTAGAATGT
>LQNS02277014.1:667745-682180 GCA_001587735.2 Parhyale hawaiensis | reverse complement strand
AGAGAATATTTGTCTGCGCCTGCCATATCCCTGCCATCACCCGCCCCTCCTTCTCCCCACCGTTGTCTGGGTTACTTCTTTTTCTCTCGCTGAGACCCGTACAGAGACCTAACACGCTGGCCCGGGGCAGCGCTGGCACAGGCGAGCAGCTGAAACACATTTCGCTACTTTTCCAAACTCATTGTATCCTTTGTGTAGTTAATATTAATTTAAAATGTGCAATTCTGGCAGAGTTGAAGACATTAAGAACTTACGTATGTATTTATATTTAGCAGGAGCGAGTTCAGTCTTCAAGTTCATGGTAAATTCAGATCATGTACGATGCTCATGGTTACCGAGCACTTCTGCTGCTGAGCTCTCGTTGATCCACTCGTTGATATCACAGCAGCACACATCAGCATCGTTTTGGAATTAACATGATTGTATGTAAGAAATCTGAGATTTATCATATCTTGCTGTCAAAAATTGCAAAAATAACTGGTCAGTGTGCATAGAAATATGAAATGCAACCTGAACAGTGTTTTTATACACTAGCGAACAAATGTCCAAAAATATCAACAGCGTACAAAATGCCTGAAATGTATATGTGGGTGATAGAGCGTAAATTTGAGCTGTTGAATGTTTTAATGTACGTATGAATATGAGGATGATTAGGCTCTAACTATTCTAACTCGATAGTATGCTGCATGGGCTGTTGATATCGAAAAGCACTGACAGTCGGAGTTGGTGCGCTTGGTACATAAACATGTATTTTGCTCCAACGGTAGCCACTGCGCGTTCTCTCCTATATATATTTGCGCGTAATTTCGCTTGGGACGGGCTCGATCAGCTCAATAGTCCAGTCCAAGTAACGGGAATTTATTAGGTATTTCAGCCCTGAGCCTTCGTATCGTATCGCTAAGTTTCATTGGGTCTCAGGCATATCGCTATTCGGTCAGGCTTGAAACGGATAAGTTCTGGACGAGTTAAAACTAATTGCATTACTTCATGTTGATCTCAGCTGGCGAATCGAAGACACCTGAAGTCAACTGATAGAGTAGAGTAGAAGTTTTTTTTTTTACCTAAGCTCGTTGGAATACTTGCGCCATTCCTAAGTGTCTTCATTTCCGTTTTGTTAGGGAAACAACAGAGAGGAGCTCTATGCAGAGAATCCTTGGGTGGACAGAAAAGCCTATAGGCTGGTGAACACTTACTACTTCCTCTTATTGTAAAGCCTCAACGCCTCAGAGAATAGCCGGACATTCTATGACTGTTCTGAGGCTACCGGCAGCGGGCGATTCCACCCTCTGAGGGCGCATAACTCGCGGTGTCGGTCCGTGACAGCAAACCCTAACGGAAAGTTTGGTCGCCTTAGTCGCTGAATTCTCATTATAACTTCCGCCAATGAGACTATTTTTTTGTTTAGTTTGTCTATTGGTCTGTCTATCATCAAGATAACTGAAAAAGTTTTGAGCAGATTATTTCAAAATTTACAAGGTTTGTTAGGCATGTTAGGAGGAACAAATGATCAATTTTTGGTGAAGATCCGTTGAACCTTTTTTTTTTGGTTTGCTTCTTTTTTCACGGTAGCATAACTCAAAAAGGTATGAACGGATCTTCATAAAATTTGGAGGATTTATTAAACATGTTAAAAGGCTCAGAAACAAAATTTTGGTAATGATCTGTTTGTGAGTTGGATTAATATTAGACAAAATGTTCACCGGCAGATAACACAAAAATTTACGGACATGATCTTCAAGAAAATTACAGAAGCTGGTACAAATTACCAAATTTTGGTGATGACAATGCAGAAGTCCAAACTTCAGGACCAATTTGAATTTTTCGTTAGCATTGCCTTGTTTGGCGAAGGTATGCGCTCTCAGAGTGCTCTAATTTGTTCTGGGCTTGCCAAAAATTGTTTTAGGGTAATATACTCATACTTTCCTCATGTGAGAGCAAGAAACTTTTGTCTTGAAGATACAGGTCGTCGAAATCTACTGACTGAGCGACGAAACAGACACCTTGGACGTCTAAACGGTAACTCTCAAAGTTATCATGGATGGATAATGGCTACGGGTTGGAGGACTTTGTACTGGCGTCTTTTTTATAATCTTAGCAGTGTCAAGTGTAATCAGATTCAAATGATGGGTAAATGACGATAGTGAAGTCAAAGTTAAGTTGGCTTCATTTAAGACTTCGTCTTGAGCGAGGGCTAAGGGTAACGAATGGCTGTGTAGAGCCAAGCCCTCGCGGGACTTGTTCATCCAGAAGTCGCTAAGTAAAGAATACTTAGTTTAGACTTTAACGTTGTCTGATTCTGTCCACATTTGTCACTCCTATATACAGTAGAATAAAAGTACGACTTAAGTCAACCAGCAACCATCACGACGGTGATTAGTAAACCCAAGCACGGCCGCAGGGTGTAGACAGGAAAGGAGTTGGCTGCAGCAGAAACCATCACACTCCATACTGGTGAATCTTTGATCTTTCCATGGACCTCTGGAGCAAAATATCACACGCTGCTCTGCTTGGTATGCTCTCGTCGCACCAGTGGTCTGTCGCTTGGTCTGTACAGGTTCTTTGTGCCTTTACCTGGAGTCCCCAACCCTCCCGACTGCCTAGTCTAGGGTTTCTTCACCCCCGGCCGGCGTGGTTTCCTCAGTAGTTGCCACACGTCGCCATACCTTCTGTCGGTCGCATGCGGGCAGGAGGTGCGCTCATGGCTCGACCCTGACGCTATTAACCCATTAATGCCCGACTGTTATTGCGCCTCCCGTACGAATAGCACTGTCTCCTGTGTCCTATAAATTGAGGACGATACAGCTGGTAGATGAGTAACGGCAGGGAGGATCCTACAGTGCGTTTCATCAAAAAATTATGATCTTGTCAGAGGTGAAAGCTAAGCATAATCCAATGAATGGATCTGGGAAGAAAAACGTCATTCTCCTGTATGGAAACTATAGCAAAATTCTCATAATTGAGTCGGTGTGTTGTCCGAGACTAATGTCACCTGCCAACCGAGGAATGAATGACCATGTCCCGAGAAACTGCGGATCAACTCTGAGCTTCACAGAACGTCTCTAGATATGTACCTGCATGGCTTTCCAATTCTGATGAAAAATTTCTTTCTCTGAAATTAAAAAATAGATTTCAATTACCAGTACAAAGTTATTCCCAGCTTTGCGTACTTTATGAAGCTTAGAGGTAATGAGCTCTAAGAGTATATAAAACTGAATTCTTGTCAGAGCAGAGGTTCTGTACGGAAACTAAGTTATGGTCGGAAGACCTGAGTGCAGGTTAAAACATTAAATCATTACCACACAATTTACGTGCTTAGAATTCAATTTAAAAACACTACACTTCAGGCAGCACAGCGCCTTCAAACGCATAAGGTGCTTTGCTATTCACTCTCGAAACTTGGCATTATTACAGGCATATTATTACCTTCCCCAAGGAAGTTATATTTTCGTCGAGTTTTCTCATTGTGCAATTAAGACGATCTTAAACGAGTACGTGACACGAAAAAATAAAAGTTTACGGGTAATGGAGTGATGATATTAAATTGTAAAGGGCGGGGAAATAGACGACACGTAGTATTTCCTCCACATACTCGCTGGTCGCCAGTGACTCCAAACTGCTGTAGCGCTTCTTTTGGATAAAATTAGCCTCCGAACCTTCTTACACTACAAAAAAGTGCTCTACCAAGAAAGGGTAGTGTGATTAGAACCTTTCTTACAGCGTTCCTGACAACCCTTCATCACAGCGTCTCTCCGCAACCCTGTTCAACGCAAGTTGGTCAATGTGAAAACTGGATAAGTGGATTTGGTCTACAATTGATCAGGTCTGTCACGAACGATAACCATGGTAGCTACAAAGATTGTTATCTCTGCGTAGAATAATCAATGAAACTGAAAAGTAGCCCCAAATAAACATTTTTAAAGAGATTGTTTCAAAATTCCGCAACTGTACGAACCTCCAGATTTACATACATTGTACTTTCAACGCTTGTTCATAAGAAAACAAAAGTTTTACTATTTTTCAACCTGTGCTGAGCGAAGTACAGGATAACCAGCACAGCGGGATGCCATGGGCAGAAGGTCCAAGTCTCGACATTGAAGGATTTGCTGAACTAGACATTTTGTCGGTAAACAAGGATTGTCCGCCTGTTCCCAGAATGAAGCATTTCAATAACATTAAAAAGATTGGATCTTAGAAGCAGTCGAGTTTAATGACATCGAATAACTATTTCTGTGTGTTGGACATGAAGTAAGCTTTCAGATTTGGGAAACCTGTTTAGATACTGCATCTATGCAGGTGGCGTCGTCTCATCTTCGATCCTCATACACTTAGAACGGAAATAAGAGCTTTCGCACAAAATTGACCATATCTCATTTTTGAGCAATCAAATTTCCATGAAACTAGCAGAGAAATCGTGATATCTTATGACAGCACCGTTAACTTTGTTTACATTTTGCTGTGTCTCCTGATTGACAATTCTTTGCATTTTTTTCTCTTTTTGAGGTGAACGACAATAATAGCTTCTTGTATATTTTGCTAAAATGGGAAGTGGAAAAGTTCTACCTAACGAGAAGAAAGAAATTATCATCAAAGAAACTGCTAAACGCACCTCTCCTGATGTTATTGCCCGAAAAAATAGGACGTCATTATATTGACACAGTGACAAGATCTTGACATACCCGTCATCTTGTCACCCGTCTTGACAGAGAAACTGATCAGATGATCGGTATTCAAGGACTGTTACCGATAGTGACATGAGAAATGTGGTTAGTCAGCTCCGTAAAAGACCCGGGCAAACAAGTAAATAAATTTTTATGACTGCTGGGCTTCCTGAAGTGCCTAAAACCAAAAGAAATAACATCCTTCGCTCCAGTGCTTCCGTCAAATCTCCTCTGAAATTATCTCCTCTGACCCCAAGACATAAAATTTTTAAGATGGAATGGGCAGAGAAATAGATGAAGATCAACATGAATCATGGTCTTTTCACTGACGAAACCCGGGAAGTCTTTGATGGACCTGATGGGTGGAGTAAGGGTTGGGTGCTACTTGGAGGTAAATGCCATCAACTCGTAAAACGTCAACAACAGGGAGGTGGTGTTATGATACGGGCAGGTATCATAGGGGATCGACTTGTAGGTCCTGTTAAAGTACCTCAAGCGTCAAAATTATACATCTGCATCATATTGTCACATGTCAGAGAACGCCTTGGTCCCATGGCTGGATGACATACCCTTTTCGTTGCTTCAAAACTTGATTTTCATGCGTGATAATGCACCTTCTCACTCTGATCGTACTACCACAGCATTTCTTGACTATTTGGGGCTCCATGGAGAGAAACTGATGGTTTGGCCACCGTGCTCACCTGATCTAAACCCAATTGAAAACTTTTGTGCCCTTCTGCAAAGAGAAATCTACGCAGATGGAAAGTAGAACAACTCAAAACCTGTCTTGTGGGATGCTGTTGCTGCAGCAGCAAGAATAGTGCCACCTTCTGCAATAAACAAACTAAGTGGCTGCATGGATTCAAGGATTATTGAAGTTATTAAACGTCATGGGGGTCATGTTGGCAAATAAGACTTTTTTCAGTCATTGTGAACTTTTGACTGGTGATTTCTTCTTTAATACAGTTTTTTCTTATTTGTGCTGTTAATTTTTGCATCTTTGGTGATATAGAAAATTTACAGGCTCTATATGCATCATCAGTTTAAATTTCTGTGAAATTTTCACTGAAATTCATAGCCAAATGGTCGAGATGTGGTTAATGCTGCGATAAAGCTATTATTTCCGTTCTAGGTGTAAAGTGAAAGCTTAAATTTAGCAAATCAGGTGAGGCACATTCACGGATCGATCAAGTTGAGTATAAATGAAATGCATTTCAGGATAATTTGAGAGCGAATCAATGCCATGGGGTCCAGATAAAATCAAAACCAAATCCGGATTAAACTATAGTAAGATCTGGATTAATGAAAGCCGGCTCCGGATTAACTGAAAGCCGGTACCGGATTAAATGAAAGCCGGCTCCGGATTAAGATCAGCTCCCGATATATCTTCTGACCAAGTAAAAAAAAAAAAAAATCTTTCTCAGATATGCCATGTAATATCGCACGTCTAGGAATAGATTGTTTCTATTTCGGGCTTGTTAATATTTTTAAAGGTTAAGGATGACTGGGCGTATTGCGCTTTTAATAATTACCCGAAAATAAAAATTAAAGCAGTTCGGTTTCCAATGTTCAGTCACATTCTGGTAAAGAGTTTACGCTACAACATACTAATTAATGTGGTAACGAGCAAAAGAGTTAAAAGTACATCAAGTTCGAAGACAATCCTTATTGTGTCACAGGGCACGTAATAATAAGAACAACAACAACAGAAAAAAGGGATTTAAGAGCGTACGGTGTGTTCCAAAACAGATTTCAAATTTTTGTAGTCCGAAGCAACATTCAGATTGAAAACGACTCCATCCTTCTGCAATCACCCTAGTCATGCCAGGCTGCGTTATTTTGGTACAATGATTATTTTTTTTACATTACTATCTTCTTGTACCGGAGAAAAAGCTTGCTAGCGATGCAGCACAACAGGCTGGTACCGACGGGGTTAATCGCTTGCACTTAGAAGTGTGAATTCGCACACTTTGCAGTGTTCTCGTTATGCATTAATTTTCGTTGCAACAGTCGTATTGTGTAGGTGGCCGAGCGAATTTTCGGGACATAATGGGCGAAGTCTTACAACGAAGTTACCTGGTTACATCGGATGAGCCCTTCGGTTTGTTTGTAGGTTATACGCTCCATACTGAACGAATTATGATTGATTGATCATTTATTTCTCCACAGGCGGGAGCTGTTCTTGGATTATTATATTACAGCTTACATTAAAAACTTCGTGTACACTCATTTCTTAGCAATACTACAGCTATAAATTCACTACCTTATCTACATGGCTCAGTGCCATCACATACCAAACGAGTTACCGAACTGGCTCCGCAATAGTGCTTCCTAACAATCACCCTCGCACGAGAAGCAAATTAAAATATAATTATGTTTCTGCTAATATTGCAGCTTGTTCAATTAAAGTAAGGTAAATGGGAAATGCAGTTATTGCTTCCCGAGGAGATATCTACATGGCTTAACACTATTTCACCTGATTACCTAAATACTATTACATACAATTTCATCCAGTAGGTATGACGGTGCTATGCAGCATGACCTACAGTACAAACATGCAAATTTAAAATTATGCATCTATATCTCATAATATGACGGCTTTCATCGAGTGAATTATTATTTTCGCCAAAGGGCGATCCGCACAGTAATGCTAGTCAGCTAGGAGGCGCAATTAGGAATATCCTATCTCGACATCGGCTCTCCTCCGCCATAGACATGTAGTAGAAGTTGGCACAGTGCACCACCACTGGCAGAAGAAGGGCGCAAAGAATAGAGAAAGACACTCGAGTGGACGGCCCCTTTCATGACCTACCACACGAGAGACTGGAGGTGCCCCGCGTACGAGATCAGCTATCTCGATCAACGGTCCACCTCACGGAACAGAAAGGGGGAAAAATAGGTAGAAAACCTACGTAATTTTACAAACTAACCACTTCTGCAGGCGTTACAGCCAGCTGCAACAACCCCTGCAGAGAAGGCACTCAGGACAGCCCTCGAGAAGACACTCAGTCAGGACAGTCCTTAGGTTCGTCCGTTCATCAATTAAAACTACCACAGTATAGGATTAGAGAACCAGGCCAAATTATTGAGATAAATTATTTCGTTAACGGGTTAAATAACTTAATCCATTGGAACGCCTTGATTGTTTGTTTGTGATCGAGTATTGCTAACACGCTTTGTTTATGCAACTGGGAAACAGACATGGTTTTCAGGCGCGTGCTATATTTGTCTGAAAATGTGCGGTTAAAATTTCGAACACTTGACCGACTCAAACGCTCCGCTCTTTTTCAAGAATTTCACTGATGCGAGTGGTGCCGGGTCTAAGTACAGTGAAGTCTTTTTGGTAATGAAAGATGAAAGGAAAGACGCGGAGGGGAAGCGCAGGGCCTGGTAAATATGGCCAGAAAGTGGAGCTGTGGGGAGTATCTACGAGCCGCCCCTCACGTGGCAGCTGCTCTCACGCAGCTGAGGACGCAACAGGTGTGGGTGAGGCGAGGCCTGCTGCAAGTTACTGATAACCTCGCATTAATCCTATTTTACCAGGCCGGGTCACCTCGATACAAAGGCTTTATTACCTTAGGAAACAATAAAACAAATAACCCTTGCAGCAAAATGTTACAGACTGGTGATATAGAGTTGAGGACTGAGGTCAAATTAATGATTACTGCTGTCAGACACTCAAGGACATAATTATTATATGTGTGGTAAAAACTACAAAAGTCTAAGGAAATTTTCAGACAGTGATGCCAAATTCCATTTTGTACATAGACAATAGGCAAAGGCCGATACGGATTCCCGATAGAAATACTGTACTCACGAAATATTGCAACGCTTTCTGGGAGTTTTATGTTTATTTGACCTTACGGAGTCGGAAGTTCTACAAATCAGCCTTTTGTAGCTGTGCTATTATCATTGGTTATCATGAGGTCCTGCAAATTTCTAAGCCTCCTTCTTTTTTTAACAGCTTTGTGAATTAATTTCGGCTGAATTTCGGATTATTCTTGCGTACCTTTTTTGGCCTCGAAGCCTTTGCTAACGACGGGTGTTTACGGGCACCAGGCTTGTCAGGTATCTGCTGACAAATTCACTGCTATCACTTACTCCAGCGCGTCGCTAGGGTACTTCTCTTGAAGACAACTAGTGGGTGTTGTGTGCTTGGTGGGCAGTCATTGCGTGATCAGATTTTCCGAGTCAATACCGACAGGCTTTAGGTAACGTATTATGTCCTTTGGTGTGTTGCTGTCGCGCTGCGCAGGCGGGGCGCCAATGAGTGGCGAAATCTTCTCGCAGACACCCTACCGCTACAGAACCCCGCATCCCCCCCAAAAAGAAAAAAAGCTTTGTGCGAAGAAGATTCGCATGATGTTACGCGGCAATAAAAAATCGTCCAGGAAATTATTTGTGAGCCTATCTGCACCACAAACAAGACCTAAGCCAGTATCGGGCATCATGATGGCGATCGACCTCATTCGTCGTGAAAGCCAAAGAGAGATAAGCGCATCTGCTAAGCTGATGCAATTAGGCAGAGCTCCGCAATACATTTGCAAAAGTTCAACAGATGATCAGTTTAAAGCGATCATTTTTTTTCTGTTCATTTCAATACATCCTCTTCTGTATATAGGAGCGAAATAGGCAATTACGCCAATATTTATGCTGCAATAATCAACAAGTACAGCATACGCCTTTAAATCGCTGAAACGTATGAAAAAATTATGTTTAGGTAATTAAACTGGATGAGCGTGGGATTTTCCTGTTGTTGCTTGTCATGAATTTGGCAGCTTCACCGGGAAAGCCCCAATGTCCGGTAAACAAATAAATAATCGTGCACTTTTCGCAGCAGACTTGGCACAGATGATGGACATACTAGTGCGTGGTACTGCCGATAGTTGGCAGAACAAACAACAAAACTCGAAACTTATCTGTCATCCACAAGAAAGTGTCGCACACAGGTTCGTCAGTTTGCTTGATTTATTATGAAATTGTGCATAAACAACTTCCGGACGCTCTCGTAAACGTCTTGATGAATAATTATTGCAAACTAGGTTTAAAACTGAGTCTTGAACAAAGGA
This sequence comes from Parhyale hawaiensis, assembly GCA_001587735.2. NCBI lineage: Eukaryota > Metazoa > Arthropoda > Malacostraca > Amphipoda > Hyalidae > Parhyale > Parhyale hawaiensis. The sequence continues at coordinate 672,453 of LQNS02277014.1, read as the reverse complement.
TGAGAAGCATCCAATAGATTGTGTTACATTCGTATACACTACCCACTAATCTGTATATTATTCCATCCTGAATTATGATTGGATCGTGTGATATCCCCGTAAATTCGTGGAAGCTAGAGAGCACAGTGCTTTCAGGCTAGTCTCAGTAACTCTCTAGTAATTGGTCAACTTTTAGCGGAGCTATTCTCCCTACCCTACATAGGTACATGGCTGTTTTTCAAAAGAAGCTAGGAGCGGTCCTACACCGTAGGGTTAGGTCAAATTTGCTAATCCTATTTGACTGGGCGCCCTCTCACCTAGGCGACTCTACACAGTCTACAGGTTACCTTAACCTTAGCCAATCCTCCGGGACTCTCCTTAATGTTACCTTACTTGCCCCCTGTAAGATTTTCAGCACAGCGTTCACCGTTCCGTGGTCTGATTTTTCTATTGTTTCCCAGCTTAACTTAATGTCGCCCAAGGATCAATCCTCCATGTGTTGGCATTCTGTCGTAGCTTGAAAGTATTGCGAGTACATGCACCTTCTTCTTCCGATAGAATAGCACGATAGCATCTAGTAACGTGAAGTACATACGTCTCTGAGAAAGCACTTTTCTCTGGTGTTATAGCGGGTCAGCTGCGCAGAGGTCAGCAGCCTCACCGCTTATGGGGCACCTCACCTCACAGTCTCGGGCAGGCCAGGCGGCGGGTAACGGTAACTGGAGCCCACACTGCAGGCCTGTGGCCCACGGGCCCGACGGCTGGTACACAACAGACGAAAGCCGCAGTTACATTGGGACATGAAGTAGGATTTTTGTTTTGTTTTAACTGGAGCATGAAGCAAATACTCTATACGCAAGTCAAACATTGATAAGCAAGAAAAGAGTAAACAAAACTAGAACTCCTCGTGGGGGATAAATTCAACGCCGTCATTTTTTTAATAGCTAATTTACTTTAGAATCTTGGTATTTTTCTCATCTAGGTCAACCCACCTGGCTCCAGGCAAAAAAAAATTATGAACATTGCTCAACTCCTTCCTCTTTTTGGGTGGACAAGCAAGCAAGCAAACAAACAAACATACGACTTTAAAGAAAAGATTATCACCAGCCTTCGCTCTGCTCCCGGGTAATAATCAGGTTTTGTGGGAATCGTTCCCAAGAGGACGCAGCTCGACACCAAATGGCTTTCCCTGAACTTTATAATCACAATACCAGGCTTGGCGAGCCGCGACAAAGGCTTTTTCCTATTGGAATGCAATAGGACAAAGCAGCGTTGTAGCAAAGTGAAACTGCCTGGGTACACTAGGGTTTATCCCACTACAGGATGTTCACGACTTCTCGCTGTAATTTGTTCGGGATCTACTTGAGGAATAGGGATGCAATGAAAGTGATGTTCTAAAGGTGAAAAAACTATACAGAGAATGCAGCTACTTCTCAGCTGCTTTATAGTAGTTTCCGGCCGTCAAAAATTATGGCGAATAATTCATTGTAATATTTTTCCACTGCCACATTTTAGTTAATACAACTGCATATCAACCTAAAAGAGGCCACCTAATCCGTCTTCTTCTCTCTCCCGCACCAACTACTCAGTTTGACGTCTCTAAGCTCCGCATATCAGCGGCTCTTGATCGTGTGTGCGTGCATTCATGATCGTCTCTTTGGCAGGGCCTCTTCCCCCCCTTTTTATTCTCTTTTCTCCAGTCCTCTATATCCTGCTAACAAACTGACAATAGCTCATAAAGAGCCGGGGCGTAAGTTCCGCTGTCTCTTTGAGAATGGGCCAATTGGTTCGTCTACTGCCGCCTATCAAATCTAATCTAATCTAAAGCAACTTAGAAGTGAATGTTCTTGTCTTCACACCAGCTAATGTGCGAAATCTTTCTTTTCTTTCTCTGACATGAGAAAAATTGTTTTTTTTCTTCATGCAGTCAATCATCTCCCAAAACATTTATATGGACTCGGTATCATGTGAACAGGATATTATGGAGATCGAAAATTTTCTCTCTGGGAATAGCTGCTCTTTCTCGACGAATGAAATCAAATTGAAAGAATAGAAGATACAATGAAATTATATGTGGGAAGAATCTAAGAATCACGATACCTGAGAATGCTGAGGGAAGTTTCAGATATCTTTACTGCTCCTAGATTTTATCGTTGGTAATGCAGGAAGTGCATTCAGATATATATATATATATATATATGTTAGGTTGTCGTAGATTTTTGCCATCACTGGCAGTATGAACTATTTTTTTTATCCTCCAGTGTGTAGCGGAGCTTGACAGGATGGCCACCACAGTAAACAGAAATTCTGTTTACTGTGGTGGCCACAGTCTCCAAGCTGGCTTAATTTCCACCTGTTTGGTTGCGTGACAGGAAATGAAGCAGATAGATAAACATACAGCGGTATCTATTATATTGTGAGTGGACGCTAGTCGATCATGTCTTTAACTCGAAGGAGATACTCAGGAATAAATTGCAAGAGTCACCTACGATGAAACATTTAGGAATTCTTCAAAAACCTTACCTGAAGTTTACTTTCAAAGTTTGGACTCTTGGTAGGAGAAACAAATACCGGCACCCTTAACGTGACCGCAAATACCGAGTCTTGGGAATTCACTGCATGTCAAATAAAGAAAAAAGACTTTTTTTCCTTTAAGATGACGTGAGGAAATTGAGAATTCTGCTGCTGTTGAGTGAATTTCGCTCCAGCATAAAAAGCAACATCCTCTTGGAACACCCGTGGCCATACTCAGGAACGTGATCAGTAGAGTAATAATAATAATTCATTTATTGTTCTCATAAGGTACTGTGTCCAACAAGATTAGGGCACAGCGCCTGAGGTTTTCGTGATTAAACCTAACTTCTCATAGTACTCAGCACTAGCATCAGAGAGTCATACATAATTATGGTCTGCTGAGAGTCACTGGCCCAAAACCTACATATTATGAATGAGATGATAAGAGAAATGTATTCTACACAGAGTTAAAGCAAAATAGGTTTCTTGGGAGTTTGAAGTACCGTTTACAGAATACAGTTGGCCAGGGAAAAGAGAATCGAGAGAAGAAGTTTTAGATTTTTTCTATTGAGAGCATGAATGGTAGCGTACAGAAAACAGTCGGCTAAGGCTGGGTGAAGCGAACTAGTTAGCACAAGTTAGCTCGGTTACAGGTATTTCAAAATAGGGAGAAAAGTGATACGTGAAATTTAAAAGAGATAGACCAGCTAGCCTTTTTCAAGAGTGAAAGAAAAAGAGACATGTATTCCAGGAAATAAAAATAAAGTCTAAAGACAATGCAGTTAGAATTACAGTGCACATTATGATATGACAAGAAAAGAGAGAAAACGTAGAACTAGACATACTATACAGTGTAACAAAAGAAATCGAAAAAAAGCGAGAACAGTCGCCAGATTTTGTTGAACATTTTCATTCGACTTCCGATTACCCAATTTGATTGCTAGCTATACGCCCGAGAAGATAGTGTCTCCAATGGTTCTTCGCACGGGAGAAGGTAAGAGCCTGGCGGTGTAGGTCGGCCACCTCGATCAGCGGCCTACCTCCCGAAACAGAGGGTGAAGTATTGGGAACCTACGTAACTTTGCAAAACTAGCCTTGTCAGCAGGAGCTGCGGCAAGCTGCGACATCACCTGCGGAGAAAGCAATCGGGACCCTCGGGTTCGTGAGACTCAAATAATATTTTGGCTGGGAACGAAGCCCGTCAGAATCCACCACTTTGAGGGCTGAATAAAAAATTTAGACTAAGGAAAGAAGACACGAAACAATTTGATATACACGGTGCATATGTGATGTAGCGTACCATTTTTATGCCTCTTATGACAAAGACTGAATGAATTTACACATCAAGATAAATATATTAAGTCTACAGATGCACTGCATGATACGCTACAGTGACTCTGCGACTATGACAGACTGAATAAAATAACACACCAAAAGAAACAAAGTACATGTATAAATTGGTTATTACACATCAAATGAAATACCTATAGTACATTTACAAATTCCTTGTGTGGTACGCAACCAGTGTATTTAGAAGTGTTATATTTTCGATGTAAAAAAAAGTGTAGAAGATACTAGTTATTGACATTTCTTTTGTAGACACCAGAGTATGCCTCCTTCATTTTTTAGAATTTTAGCACAATTAATCTAGAGTATTTGCTCAATTATTGGGGCTGCTCGAAGTGTGCCAACACCATACTGGTGAGCTGATTATATTCAGTCACATTCTGAATTGAAGCGGGAAGAACATTCTAAAGCAAAGCTCCAGAGATAGAAAGAGCTTGTTGACCAGCTTTGATGTTGCAGAAGCGCAATTGGAGATGCTGTCGCCGAAGAGATCGTCCACTGATTTCATTGTTTCGAGTAAACTGCACAACCTCGGCGTTTCTAGGAGCGTCATACAGCGAACGGAAAACGTATTGGGCTTCATCTAGCTTTAATTTCGTGTTAACTCGTGGCCACTGGAGCTTTTTTAACAGTGGGCTGGCATGATCGCGTTTGGTGAATTTTCCATTGAGAACAACTTTTGCTGCAAAGTTTTGGGCTTTTTGTACATCTGATGTCAGAAATTCAGGGGCTTTACCCCAGATCAGACTACAGTAGTTGAAGTGAGAGAAAACAAGCGAGTGGATAAGAAGGAGGCGAGATTTTTGATCCAGGAGATGTTTAATTTTATGGAGAAATATTAGTGAGCCGTTTACGGTATTGCATAATT
>LQNS02277014.1:610717-627193 GCA_001587735.2 Parhyale hawaiensis | reverse complement strand
CGAGGAAAGCGGACATATCCCACCTATACAGAGCCTATAATTATCGGCAAGTTTCATCGATTCGGTGTCTATAAGTGCTTATAATTACCGGTGCTTCCCCCAAAAATTTCTGACTGGGTAGGACGGCCTTAGATAACTGCAGTATATGTACGAAAATATCTTTACTAAAACTACTTGAACTCCATTTAATATTTAGTATAGAGAAGTGAAACACCATCATCTTTGGCCTTCCTTTAACTTACTATACTTAATTTGGCTTCTTCGGATGAGGTCCAGGCGACGTTATTCACGTCACCTCACGTGTGTAGCGCCACGATAATGGTTTTCTTCTTCTGTAGTGTCGCAGCTTGCGCCCAAAGGGATATCCAGAAGCGAATTATCTCCACAGTGCACGTCACCGCTGACCCCTGGTCTATCTGCAATATTTCTGTACTATATAATCAATTAATGCGAATTTACCACAGCCCTTTGTAGTTGAATGTTTAATTTCCACAGTTTTTCGACCATCTCTGCTTTGAATGCGTTCCTTATTAGTCCTTTTTTCGGTCTTTTCTGAGTATCTGACGACAGTTAGTTCATTCACAGTCACAGTGATATTCTCAATACTTGCCTAGCATATATGATAATGAATCGCTTAAAAGTTCATTGTACTTAAAACAAAGACGGATAAGTCGTTTATGACCGTGGTTTTGCATGCTTTAAATTTTAGCTGTGCATGATATCTAAACAGCCTAAAGTTAGTCTAGTTTCATTCTTGTTCTGGGCTTCCTCTGTGGAGCACAGCACTCTATCCTTGGCGGTAGTAATTGCTTCCATACGGCGAGCATCACTTGAGCTTTGCGTAACGAAAAAGTACCTTAATCCCATTGGTTCTATTTTATTTACAGCACTAACTCTGGCTACACATACTCTTCAAAGGTAGAGCATCACCTTACGCTCCAAAGTCAAAATCTCTTTCTTCAAATTCATACGCTTCATTAGTTGTATGTGTATGCTATTGACTCAAAGAGTGTCCGGTGTTTTCCATATCGAAGTAGCTCTAAATTTGAATGAATGTCATGCTATTTTTTATCGACCGTTAGAAAATATACTTGCCAAATCTTGTTGAGCAGAGCACACGTCTTATATTAATCGTCCACTAGGTCGCATTCATGTGTGGTGAGCAGAATGACGATGGGACGTCATATCTAGAGCCTGACAAATGGCAACGCAATAGCAAGGAGAGTTTACTTTCTTCCGAACAAAATTTGCTAGCAGGCTCGCATGCATGACCGTCTTTTGGTCCCGCTACAGCAGACGTGCTACTCACCGTCCAAATGCTTTGTTGTGTTTGTTTAAATATCAGCAAAGTGCTCGATTTTCTGAAGTCTTATTGGTTTTAAATTTGAAGAGACATCCAAAGCTTAACTCTATAGTGATACTTGCTAGACCAGCTGACGTAACAGCTAACATTTCAGTCAATCTCTTGGTAGACACGCAGTTGTGTTTGTGAGGCCGTTACGAAATAATTGGACGCCGGGTAGTGTGTATAGGAACCAAGTGATCCCCCTACGTACACGTGAGTTTAACCAAGGCCACCTAGAAAATACAAAGTTATAGATATCTTTTCAAATCCTGAGAGAACTAGATCTCAGAGAGCTCAGCGGCTTCTTAGCTAAAATTAAGTGATCCAACAACATGCATTCCGACGCATAGCTGACGAAGCGAGGTCCTCTGGCTATCGAGTGAACTCGCCCTAGATACAAGCGTGGCAGATTGTATAGGTGGCGTTGGTTTAACTCTTACTTTTCAATATCATGCCAATATTTTTCTCACAGCTATTTCGTTTCTATTAGCAACAATTTACTAAAGTTCTAGCTATTAGGACGAATAAGAAATCGAACATCTTTAAATTATAAAGCATTTTTATCGCCTACGAACGAAGTGATAGAGGTGACAATGTTTTCGTTGAAGATTTAAGTATCTACTATATGATAATTCACGTCGTGTTTTTATTTATTTATATATTTATATCTTTCCTGTCACGCTCTATGGGAATAACATAGGAGAAAATTTAGGTTTCAAAATGTAAAAAAAAGTGGGGTACCTTGGAATCTTTTTCTTCAGTATTAGATAGGGGAAAATAGAACTAATAACATAAGAGAAAATTCAGATTTCAAAATGTAAAAAAACAATTGGGGTACCTTGGAATCTTTTTCTTCAGTATTAGATAGGGGAAAAATGAGGAAGCCCAAAAGACGGCGGGGGTTTTGGTGAAGTGTTAATTTTTTGCCGTCATTTATAATGACGGCATGGGCCACTAGTATATACATAAAATTGTAAATATATTTGCCTGTCTACCTAAAAAGTGGTCGAAGGAATTGAGCAATGCTCATAATTTTTTGTAGGGAGTTTGGTGGGTTGACCTAGATGTGACCCTTGCAAAAAAACAGGCCTAGCTGGCCATCAAAAATTACTGCGTTGAATTTGCCCCCACCCCTTTCCCCCCGCGAGTGACGCTCTTATGCTACGAGGCGTTCTAGTAATACATCAATACCTAAAGGAGACCACACCCATATATGTACGCGTTGTTCAAATCCGTGACGTTCAAGTCGCGGCGACCTACTAGAAGGCATAATTTGGCGATCGAGCAAATTTGTTTTGGTCTCCATGGGGCTACGCGGTCGCCGCGCTTTCTTGTTTAGCAGAGACGAATGCAATGGACCTTGTTACGATCAAAATACGTAACATTGATGCCTCAGATCTTAAAGTGGTATTTTTTTTATCGCTACTACGGTTGATGAACAGTCCCCACGAATGGGTCAGAAGACGCTTTCAAAGTTTCTTATCTTCCAACGACGTGTACAACGAGCAGCTCCCCGATGGTGCTGGTAGACGTTCTCGACGTTTCTTGTCTCCCACAGCGACGTGTGCGGAAGAAGAGCCCCCATGATGGTACTAGTACAGGGGCGGGCAAACTACGGCCGATGGCCTCTTCTGGCCCGTTTGTTTGTTAAACCCATTTTAATTCATTTAAGGCTCTTATTATAGGATTTATTCTAACATTGCATATCTTGTAATCTCCATTGCACTATCCGTGAACATTCGTATTAACATTGCAAGCATTTTTTTTTCTGTTCATGTTTGACATGTATGCATCGGGTGCTGGCCCGTCAACAGATTGTTAAAAATTCATGGGGCCCCCATGTGTAAAAAAGTTTGTGTATCTCTGTCCTAGTAGATGCATGCTCACCAGTAGATACTTTCAAAGTTTCTTGTCTTCCAGTAACAGCTCCTATGATTGTGGTGGTAGACGTTTTCAACATTTCTTCTCTTCCACAGTGACGTGTGCGAGGAACAGCCCCCACGATGGTGCTGGTAGACGCCCTCAAAGTATTCGTAGACCTGCTAAGGGCGAAACACGCAGCGGACATTGATGGTTCGGTGTTCAAGCTGCACTATCGGGGTACTGCCACTCTGTTGTTCTGCTTCTGCCTACTGGCCACCTGTAATAGTTTACTGGGCGAGCCTATTCGGTAAGTATCATTACGGATTGACAGTTGAGAAAATTTCATTCCTGTCACTAACTGTAAATAAAAATCACGACTACTGAGAGTGCCTATTGTAATAGACCTGTGAAATTAGGACTTCGAGGTATGGCTTTTCCGGACTTCAGGTAGATGCCCTGGTTTCGACCGGTTGAATCGAGCTTCAACCGTTGACCCCAATCACTTACCGCTAAATTTTCAGAAACTCAAACTTTCTCCATGCACATGGAATTTACAGCCGGCTCAGAGTAATATGGTTACTTCTAACACCTGCAATTTGTTTCAGAGTTGTAAAGCCAACGCTTAAGTTTGAAGTTCCTGACAAGTCAAACCTAGAAGTCTTAGGGCGAGTTCGATTGGGTCGTAAAAGTCGATCTATAAGCCAAGCTCACTGTAGACAGGGAATTCGGCTTTGTTACTCTGAATCGTGTTACAGGTGTTAGCAATAGCCCGACTGTGTTGAGCTACTACAATCTCCACTTTGTGAAAATTGCGTTCTTAGAAGTCTCACAGTTCAACGCCTGAAATTTGAATCATCTGGTCGAAGATGGCACCCTTATCTGAAGTTTCGGAAAAGTTAAGCCTGACGTATTTACTTTGTTGGCCAATCACACACGCATTTGATTCGCAAGAAAATCAAAATCGTTTTCACTTTTATTGCTGTGTAAATACGTAAGTACCCACAGGAATTTACGACAGATTTACATATGATGCTGACTCAGAGGCAACATTTACCCCTTGAATACCCTATGTCGCCTTGTTGTATGCCCTTTTTAAATTTATCTTTTATTTTCTTATGCTTGGGTGTCAACTCAAGTAAGTCCTTAAAGTAAATAATTATCGTGCGTTGTCAATTTTATTGGTATTGTGTTCTTTGGTAGGTACGCTTCGCCGACTTTCCTGTATAAGGCGGTGATTCCGACAATTACAACCGAACAACTTTGTCTTAGCGTCATCTGTCCGTAAAACTATATTCCTCCTGCAGTGAGAATTTGGCTTATCGTTATGCTCGTTTGCGAATTTTTACGTGGCATCTCTGTGCTGTTTCATAAGCAGTTATGTCTTCACTGGTTTGCGCGACTATAGACTGTCTCTGCGTAATTCATTACTTATTGTTCTCTTAATTACATGAACTCCTGATAAATGCAAAATCATTCTGCAGATCTTTTCGGATAAACATTTGCCCCTTTGTTTTGGATCTACCCTCCCAACTTTTTCATAATCTTGGAGAGATCTTCCTAGGGTCTGCATTGGTTCTCAACGGTATCACATCTTTTAAGTTTAGTTAAGATTATGAATGGACGAATTTAGTAATTGGAATGGTCGGGTCGCTGGAGAACTTTCTGAAATTTTTTTATTGTTCCACAGTTTAACGATGAGTTCATTTGGTGCGTCAGTCAATCCTTATGCCCGGTCATCTTTCACTCTCTCCCTCTCTCTCTGAGTAGTGATTGCAGAATGTCCTTGTTTTCATCTTGAGGTTGACTAGAGTTACTGAGAACGTGCTAGAGCAGTATAGAAATTCTATTGAAAAGCTTAACCAAAATTTACCGGTGTATAATGCAAAATTGATACCATAGAAACACTTTTTTCTTCTCCAAAACATGCATTTATTTTCTATATGTCGATGAATTTCTTGTTTTCATTTGCAGATTCGGATTCTACACCTCGAAATATATATATTTATTTATTATATATATAGCATTGTTATTTGTTTATTCATTTACTACAAATGCGATTAACAAACAATATTTTGGCGTACGAATACAAATCCCCCACCCCTCCCACTGTACATATTGTTGAAAGCCCTCCTTTGCTCCAAATTTGGAGTAATATCCAAAACGTTAATAGTGATGCTTGCTAAAGCAACGTAACATGGGGCAAACATTTTAGGAAATGGCAGACAACAAAATTGTGCATAATTACGTGGGCATAACAAAAAACAGAAAGGTGAGCTCAGTGGTATACATGTAGGGGCCAAAAGACTGTCGTATGAATTCGCCTTTATGACAAAAATCCAAACCGATGAAACACCAAAACACGAGACTTGAAAAGATAATTGATTATTAGACTCCACACCGTGCGAGAAAGCGTTTACACAATCTGAAAGCGATAGCTCATATATTGCAACAAGCAATTCTACCCTACAGAGCGTGTTAGAGCATAAGATATTCGGCACTGCAGGATTGTGTATGCATGAGATGGCTGAAGCCAGACCTTGAAGTAACCTCCTGTCCATCTGTCACGCGATACTGCCCCCAACTGACACAAACGATAACAGATGAGCAGCCAACTCCCTCCGCTTCATATGACTGCCTATTCATCATCGCGAGATGGTATCGTCTTAACCAAATATTCGAGTCATGTTTTTTCTCAGCGACTATATGATATTCGCAGCGCAATGACAGTGCAATTCGTTTGCCTTTGTTTATGGCGATTTTGGAGGGACCTCGTGATCTGTTTTCCAGTTCTTCTATAAGCTTCTCATTAGATAGATGGTTTTACCATACGTCTGGAGGCGGAGACTGGCGCCAATTTTCAAGAAGTGCATCTTATCTTAATATCGTAACACAGCAGCAATCTTCACTTTCTGAAGTGCAGAATCAGAACGTAACTCGTAGAAAATTCAAGATGATTACATGGAAATAGAGCCCACTGTACCACGTGTCTGAATAACATTTCTTTTTTGTGCGTTGAGACGCTACAGGGACTTACTGACGTTATTGTTTTATGAATCCTAGCCTATGTGAAGTTTGGAAGGTCAAAACTTGATCTGGCTTCTGCAGCACCTGCGTAGCTGCATCGAGATCAGGCACGATACCTTGCGAGTCGCTGCTAATATGATGGATGGTGAAGAGAACATGCGCGGCGCCGTGACTCTGCACCAACCAGCTGCATTATGAGCGCCGTCACTGCCGGCCGTCTTCTTCCTTAAGAAGAATGAGCGCATAACCAGCCTGTGGTTGTGGTACAACACCAGTCGTAAGGCGCATCCGATTGGGACTGGAGCCAAGAGCGCTTAGCTAAACTTGACCGACGGTCAGCTCCGAGCGTTCTCTTGGCCTCCTAAAGCTGAGCTTCAGGCCCTAAGCAGATAGTCGCGGACGCCAAGTAGATGCTGCTCAGCAGTTAATTCAAATTTCTTGAAGCCTAAGCACAGGGCGAGATTGTAGTGTAAATAGCAGTGGGCTGTGGTCCCGTGGTCACATTGAACAGGTTAGAGGAAACACCAAAAGTATCACCTGACCGATCACATGCATGGAGGTTGAAGAAAATAGTTCCATTACGTTTTCCTAACGTATATCATAGTACATTTACTGGAACTGGCCATTTCAGGGATTGAATCTGCTACGTTCTCGCAGCTACTGGGATTTTGTGACTCACAGTGTCACACGCAGCTGTGTGCCTACAAACAGATTTGCTAAAAAATATTAGACATCAAGTCAATTTGCTCATCAAACGCTACCAATAAAATTTCGAAAATCTCCTAAAGTTTATTTTAAGTGGCAAAGATTTAGAAAGCTGTGTATTAAGTAGCTGTTTGAGCGGACACAGCAACGAATGGACTCAGAAGCTTTCGGCTGTAAACATTGGGTTGGTGTTATAACTTTGAAAAGCGCTCGTTTGGGGCTGAAACGGAATCACTCCGTATTATCTTAATAGAGCCCAATCGTACGTACCGTAGCTTACCGGACCTACTGTAGCATTGAAATATCAGCAAGATGACTTAATGCCTGTTGACTCGGAGATGGCGGAAGCATCGGCGAGACTTTGAAAGCAGCCGGAATATTGGCTGGCCGGATTAAACGGCCAGCGAATAAAACGAAGCGACTATATAAATCTGAGCCGTAACACTGGCGCATCTTCCTGCATGTAACTGTGCATGTTTAACCTTCACGTAACTGTAGGGACCGCTGAAGAAACCATACCCGGGATGTATTTATTATCTCGAGTTCTTTTTTCCTCACAATCCCTGGCAAATTATTTTGTGTTCTTTAGAACAAAGAAGAGCACGCGAAGTCCGCTGGGTCTCCTCACATGCCTTCTGCACAGGACTTCTTTTACGTGACTTTGAGCACGTAGCGTTCATAGCATCCGTGAAAGCTTAACCCTTCGGGGATATCATGGCAAATTTTTATTTGTGCATCCGATAGGTAGAAGTTATGTTTTAAAGTTTATTAATAATTCATCAACTAATTTTTCTTCTTTTCATCATCAGTATCATTATGAGAGCTCAAAATCATCCGTAGGTTAGCTTTACATCATCGATCTCCACGTATAAGGCAGAGGCAGATGTCCTGAAGGGAATTATTCACTGTTAGCGGCGGGTCATGTTTCTAAAACCGAAGAAGCCTTTATCTTCACAAATGCTTCGTAATTATAAAATGAGCTGGCATCTGTCAGAAGATATGCACGTAATGACCCTCTATTCTTGTAATAGTTTGGCCTTGGCCGATTAGGCGCTCGCTATAGACGATTGAGTCGTAGAAACTCTTCCGACTTTGGGTAAATTAATTCATATATTTTTAGCGCAAACGTTTCAGATTATCATTTATCTGCTGCAAAATTATCTCCATATATTTGTTTTTAATGTGTGCCTACTTTGTCAATTTTTTTGAAAGTCATTATTCCTTCCTTAATAGAATACATATATATACATGCTTCAAAATATTTAATGTCAAATGCAAGATACACAAACCTTAATTCATTATTCTCCGCTACCAGACGTACGATAACGCAAGGTATATTAGTCCAAAAAATGTTTCCACGGTTCACCACAATACGTTTCAGGTTAGGGCATGTTCGGTTGGTCGCCAAAATTAAGCATTCAAGGTTTGACTTGATCGAACTTAAAGCAGGTGCCCTGGCTTCAACTTACTGAATTGAGTCTCTGGCATTAACCTTCAATAGGTTGCCCTTGAGACATCCAAAGCTCAAACTTGCTTCGTAAAACGTAGTTTAATAGGACACGATTCAAAATGACGTAACCAAAGTTTCTGTCGGAAGTTTCGAACAAGTTAAGCCTCGAAGCCTCAACTTTGTGGCCCAGTCAAACATGTCCTTAGTACATCATAGACTAAGTTCGTGAACGTATATCTACACTGGCCATATATTTTCTGTCGGCATACAAATGTAGTCTTCTGATACAATTATTGAGGCATATGTACTATCATGAATCGTTTCCTAGCTTCCAGTGCTCGCAGGAATGAAAACTGAAGCATTTGAAACTGACACTGATAGATGTAACCAATAGTCTCCTCATCAGCTAATATTCGCTTTCCTTTTTGCAAAAGTGGTAGAATTGAGCCTACTGAAAGCATATATATATATAATCCTCTGATGGTGAAGGTCAATCCGTGCCATAACTACCTGTCACGCTCGGAGAACTTCGACAGGACTTTCTTTTTTTCTCTACTATCAATATTCATTTATTTTATACCTATATACAAAATCATTGTTTATGATACCAACTGTAATATTGGAAGATTTAAGAAAGACCAGCATGCTCATGACGAGGTACCAAAAGTTACTTCGTCTGTACGTCAACTCGTTGTCTTATCTCTCTCCATGTCTAGAGACTTCTCTTATCAGTGCCCTATCTTCCTTATCGCCAGGAGCTCTCACAATCTGCTTGCTGCCCTATCGGTACACACATGTGGCTATTATATTGAATGCCTACATTCGTCTACTCACCAGATCCTGCATGTATCTTATTGGGATAATGATAGCATAAATTACAAGCCTGGGCGAGCTGAATACTTATTTATGAAGCCTTTGCCTTATGATATTCTAATGTCTTGAGATCAAACTCCTTCGTTCAGCCAGAACAATATACTGTACTAGGTCTGAGTTGACCTGGCATGTTCAATCGAATGCATCTGTAGATATGTCGGTCAGTTACGACCAGCATTTTGAAGGTCTGTTCTAAGCAACATTTCGAGCATCTTGAGGAGGTTCAATGCTCGATTTTGGGTTTCGTTATCTATCCGTGGAACCCTGGACGAGCAGTGCCAATAGTAACACAATAATCGAATAAGGTTTTTCTAATTCCGGTTCACGCCATAGTCTTCTTGCTTCACAGCTCCCGTACACGTTACTGAGTCTCCTCATACTACGGAAAAACACGCACTCGAAAATTTTCTATAGTGACTCCTTTTAAGGTAGCTGACTTCATGGTAAATATTTCGTAAATATTTCAAGGTAAGCATAGTTGTGTTTACAAGGGTAGTGCCAAACTTTCGAATGTTTTCTCAAGTATTAAAGTAAGGTAAAAAATTATGCATTTTATACGACGGTTTTGGAGGTGGGAGTAGCCCCAGCGTTGGGTGACACACGAGCAGCAGCCCTTGCTGATTTCTGCATGGCTCTCAAAAGGGAAAAAGCTCCAACATCCGTGGAATAGTCCATCCATTTTTATACTAGTAGCGATTACTTTCATTGTTATAATGATTATGTTCACTACAGCAAATGACAGTTGAAGCGCACGATGAATGCGAGTATATTTCCAAACTATCGATGTTCACATGATTCACTCAGATTTCGTTTGTTCAGCTGACTCACAATCCTTTTATGTTTAGCAGAACTCAAAGATTATATCACCGAGGAAAACCTTTCAAAGATCTTAAATCTTTCAAACTGTTTGCTTATTTGAAACGTGCATTGGTCTGTAGCTTCCAGGAATTGTAACTTAAAGCTTTGCTCGAAGTTTTCTACATATATTATGCATATGTAAATATATATATACATATTCGAAGTGTAAGCTGTAATTCCTATTGTTGCAAAGACGACGAATACTATAGTGAACAGAGATTTTAATTGGTCTTGAATGCAACTTCTTATTGATTACACTAGTGAACCCATGCGTGAAGAAATTCACGCAAAAATCGATATGTTTGTTCTTTTCTTGAACTTGCCGTTTCCACATTTTCCCGATCACGCTAATTTGCAACTCTTATGCCCCTCCGTAATCTTTCTGCTTCTGCTACAGTGCCTAGACGTAAGTATTTGCACAACTTTTTTTTTATGTATTTTAAAAAAACTTAAAGACTGCTTTAGGATAATTAATACAGGAAGTTTATATAACATATATATAATAGAATATTTGAAAAGAACAGTCAAATGTGCACTTATAAAAAGAAAATTTAACACAAGCAAAAGTAATGAGGGACAAAAGTATTTGCCCAAAAAAAATTATGACATTTGTACTGGGTGGCGTGACCTTTTTTTGGCAATAACAGCATGGGGACGATTGTTATAGCTGGAAATTAACTTTTCACATTCAGGGGCTTGGTATTTTTTCCATTCTTCCATGCAAATAACTTTTAATTCAGTCTGGTTTTTGGGACACCATTTGTGGACAGCAGATTTAAAAAGACGCCACAAATTTTCTATTGGATTAAGGTCCGGTGATTGGCTAGGCCATGGAAGAACATTTATTTTCTTCTTTTGAAACCATTCTTTCGTTAAATTCGCAGTATGCTTGGGGTCGTTGTCTTGTTGGAAGGTCCACCTGCGCCGTCCGTAAAATTTTTTGGCACTGGGAAGCGTCTTCTTCTCTAATATCTCCCTGTACATGAAACTATTCATCTTACCATCAAGCATATGAAGATCTCCAACACCATGGGCAGTAAAGCGACCCCACACCATGATGCTGTCCCCTCCATGCTTCACGGTGGGGATGGTGTTCTTGGGGTCATAGGCAGTACCACGTTTCCTCCATACAGGCCGAGCTTCGTTTCAGCCAAAAAGTTCTATTTTAGTCTCGTCAGACCATATAACCCCTTCCCAAAACTTATTTCCTTTGTCCAGGTGGTCTTTGACAAGTCTTTAGCGGCTCTTGACATGTTTTGCTATAAGAAGAGGAGTTTTACGAGGAGTGTAAGAATGAATGCCAGTACGGTTTAATTCCCTAACAATAGTTTTCTTGCTGACATGCAGTCCCTGAGATGCCAGTTCACTCTGAAGGTCAGCACGAGTTGTCATGGGGTCATTAGTCACCTTACGTAGCATGTAGCGCCGAGGATGACCCATGATCTTACGCGGAGGTCAAGCTCTTGGCAGGTTGGAGACCGCCCCATTTACTTTATGCTTGCGGACCATTGCTCCAACCGTTGAATAAAGAACATTGACACGTTCTGCTATTACTCTATAAGTTAATCCCACTGTACGAAGTGAGGTCTAGAGAGGTAATGATTGCGCCGGCTGTGGTTTGTTTACATTGCATTTGCTTCGAGACTTTTCGTGAACGTTCTAAAATAATTTCCAAACTAATTTATTCAAATTATACTATTAAATATCAAAGATTCAACATCATATTTATTTTGGTTAAATACTTTTGTCCCTCATTACTTTTACTTGTGTTAAATTTTCTCGTTATAAGTGCACATTTGACTGTTCTGTTTAAATATTCTATTATATATATGTTATATAAACTTCCTGCAATAATTATCCTGAAGCAGTCCCTCAATTTAAAAAAAAACATAAAAAATAGTGTTGTGCATATGCTAACTTCTAGGCACTGTATATAAATGCATAAACACACGAGGGTCATTCTTAGTAATAGATAACTAGTGGACCCACGCGTGAAAAAATTCACGCAATAAGCGATATTTTTTTGTTAATATAGGCCGTTGCGGAATCTTCTCTTCTCTGACTTGCTTCATTTTCTTTATTGATCCTTTGTCATGCTTCCAACCTTATAGGGCTTTTTTTTAAGACTTGTTTCCTCATTCCTGATTTTCCCGCTTACGCTTATCAGCAGCTCTCATTCACTTCTGCAACTTTTGTGTGTGCTTCAAGTCTTTCTTGACTGTATCTCATAGACGATTAATCTCTCTCCATGCATTCGTAGTACGTCTTCGATTTTGAGACTGTAGTAATCTCGTACTACTTATACATTCCCCACTTTCTTCTTGATTGGGCGTGCGTCTTCAATACTGAGAGGCAGTAATCAATCTTGAGTAAAACACTGTAATAAATTTGAATGTAACTCCAGCCAGATTGTGTGCATGTCAGCGCTCCGTAGCCAAGTTACGGTCTTGCGAACTAAAATATCTGCTTCAGTGAAATTCTGAAGTTTTAGGTTATAAAACATAATTCGCACCTTCAGAGAACGACAGTGTGAGGGACGATGTGCGTGGTATGGAGCTGGAGAAGCACATGACAATGGACAGCAATACATGGAATAGCAAGATCTGCTTCAGCGACCCCCTGTGAACGGGAATAATATTGCTGAAGAAAAAGGAGAAGAGAAAGACAGTAAACTAGAAGAAATAGTTGTCTACCACCCGTGAAGAATCATCATCTAGTGAGTGCTCCGTTAGTCATCTGTCGTACTTTTACGTCGTGATCTGAGAGAAGAAAGTTGTAAAATCGGATTCAGAAGCTGCATACATATCGTTCCAATTTCAAGAAGTGTTTCAAGAAAGACGTGCCTTTAGGTAAAGAGATACGGATCAGCCTTCGCCAGCATCTGCAACCTGGTCATCGATTTACAAAATCTGCAACCTGGCTTATTTTTCGCCTATCTATTTCCTCCAAAGTGGACACGAAATAAATAGATGCACGAAGCGTTTTATTATATAAGGATGTGATCGGTCTTGAATGAAACATTTTATTGAATGTGCGAAACGGGAGCAGTAGCCTACACCAAGAGAAAATTTGAGAATTTCCCTAGCTTTTGCTCACCCCCTGAAGGCCTTGTGCTCCTGTGGATAATCAGCTCTGGCCGGGGTGTGATCGAACCCGCAGTCGTTGCACTCACTCAAAGCCGGAGCTTTAAGCTACGCTCACCTCAAAAAGTTAACAAGCGCATAATGCTAGCTCGGCTATGCGTGTGTTAGACAATCACAATATCTTATAGAATATTTCAACGAACGTGAGATGCGTATTTACATCTGTTTAAACTAGACTGTGTAAGTATTCTACTATTGTTATAATTATGTTCTATTGCATTCCTAGGGGAATAAACGCCTTTGTAACGAGGTAGAATAGCCTAGTTAGAATATGGTTAGATGTGTTCCTTGTAACAGTCGCCGCTTTCAGGCAAAAATTGACGGGGCTAATCTGTTTCATTCATCTGTCCCTGCCCTGTGATATGCATCTAAGTTGCCCCTTTATGTGTTATCTGTCTGGTGCATTCGATCTTGATTCAGTGTCTCTGTGTAGCGGCAAATGTCACAATATTATAACTCAGTTTGCAATACCGTTGGATAGCCTCTAAAGTCGTTAGTATCGTTAAAATCCCCACCTTTATTCATTATTTTGTGTGAACCTATTATTTATATATGTTTCTGATTATCATTTCTGTCTGGTGATTTTCAATGGTCTTCCTATAACCGTAATGACGAAAGGTGAATTACATATCAGGGGAGATGCACAAAATATCCAGAGACCTATGTTTCAAGAAGCTTTAGCAAGATACGACCTGTTAGCTTTAGTCAGAAGCCTCTGTAGGGATATTCTAAACAAACACCAGAGTCTCCTGCGCAGTTGGTGCTATCTTCACGTGACGCACATGCTGCACTTACGCCTCAGCGGTAAGGGTAGGCCTCTGGCTGCTCTCCACACACAAAGACGAGCAGGAGTTCTTTGTGTCGCCGCCTGACCTTTCATTGACCATTTATTGAATATGGTGCGATCAGATGACCCATAGCACCAAGTACGTGCAAACAATTCTTAAGGCTTATTTAACGTACAAGAGTAAGAGGGTTTTCACGCTGTCTGCAGTAAAATGAGATGCTGTTATCGCTATTTGACTATCACTTTATTTGTTGCTCTCGGAACAGTTTTGTTTCCTCCTGGCATACATTCTTTCATTCATATGGTAACTGAGCTTCATAAAGTATCTTTTACACTAACGACTTGAGAAGTGAAGGATAATGTCTCTCCACCCTTTTCCAACTTGTAGATCTGTGTTTCCATGAAGAATAACAGTATTTAAACCTTACAAGCAGCAGATTGGGAGAAAGGGTTAAGCAATATTATAGAGCGTCATTTAATAGTAACCGAGGGAATATGCATCATTTTACTGAAGCTCACAGAAAGGGGCTCGTTCTAGTCACATGATGATTAATGATAGCGACTTCAACTCATTGTCGGCTACCTCAATCAGCAGGCAATCAGCTTCAATCACCGGTCATTAAAAACACCATACAAGTGTTGGGACGAGGTCGCTGCTCCTAACGGTTTGAACAAACTTAATTAGTCAACTACTTGTCTGCTAGGTAGTCAATTTCATGGTCACGATGTTGAAGTCTTCATTCGATTGATTCCTGTTCAAACTTTATGTAAGCATGACAAGAGCTGAAATATAGCGCTTGGTATTCACCATAGCCTCGTGAACAAAGAAATCAAAATTACTCAGTAGTGGCATATATTAGCTATTGTATGTACTCCTTATATTAGTATGATACTTTGAATGACTGAAAACGGTCACAGTGATTACTGCTGATATTCTGGCGCAGGTGTCATGCCCTCCGTGAAGTTGACTGGCTTCGGTGCATATTTCGTGGGAAGTGCAGTGGGTATAACAAAGTTGTACTAGCTAATCAGCGACTTATTTCACCATGTAATATAACTTGTAATGTGTAACGCCACAAAAGATACCACAAGTTCTATTTTCCTCAACTACCTTCGCGGCTAGAAAATATAATTTACCGCCAGCCAGTGCTGTAAAGAGAACAAAAGTGAGGATGTGTCTCAATGCCATGGTGGCACAGGAAGGATATCTGCTGGGCCCCTTTGTGCCTCTTGATCTGGTATAATCTGGTACCGTTGCAGGTACGGTTGAATACCTAAAATGAATAGTTTTGTTCACTATTGTGTTTACAATAGTGCAGCGCTGCCTCGCATCATGGTAGACTGGGTGTCATTATTGTTGTTAACATATCCCGCCGGTATATGAATGGCGGCCCCACTCTAGCCTTAACGTTGCTGACGTGCGGCGACAAGCAAATGCTTGAGCAACACACGGCCTATGCAGTTACACTGACAATAAAAGCCTTTGTTAGCGGCCTGTACGGAGGCCACGGGGCTATTCTTCGCGATGTCACGTAAAGAAGCCGAGCAGACTGTGTGTAATATCGTCGAGTGTCACGGGCGCGCGGAGACTCACGCTGTGGACGTGATATGGTTTGGAGACGTCACGTGCTCTGCCTCCGTCCAGCTTTCGTGGAGCGACCAGAGCCAGTAACTCCTTGCAGCGTTTGCTTGCCTCGTCGAGGGCAATGTCGAGAGTTTCAGCTTACGCGTAGACCTGCACCAGCCTGTGTTCCAAGGAGAAGCAAGCAAATCTATTAAGCTTGCTCCAATAACTATACTGTCGTTAAGAAACCCTGCAAATATGAGGGTGTTGAAATAATCAACTAGTCTGTTCAGTTTGCCCGGTGCTTCAATGAACAGTCTTGCTGGTGTTCAAGGGAGTAGCAAGCATATTCAGCTGACAACTTCATTACGGCTGGGTTCACATCCTCCTTTGTCTTTCGCTCATAGAACAAAGTATCTGATTTTTATGTTACTTAAATTTTTGCATTCTTTAAACAACAAAAAAATTCGAGACTTTCTGAGGTTGTATTCACTGTAAGTTTGAAGGAATATCTCAATATTAACTCGTTACACTTGATCAACTAACAGACAGAACGGCTATAATGCTGTACAGCAACTGACAGAATGGCTATAATGCTGTACAGCAACTGACAGAACGGCTATAATGCTGTACAGCAACTGACAGAACGGCTATAATGCTGTACAGCAACTGACAGAACGGCTATAATGCTGTACAGTAACTGAGAGAACGGCTATAATGCTGTACAGCAACTGACAGAACGGCTAATATGCTATACAGCAACTGACAGAACGGCTAATATGCTATACAGCAACTGACAGAACGGCTAACATGCTATACAGCAACTGACAGAACGGCTAACATGCTATACAGCAACTGACAGAA
>LQNS02277014.1:569473-595786 GCA_001587735.2 Parhyale hawaiensis | reverse complement strand
ATCATAGATACCCAGCTTCCCGATGTCATCGAATCTCTAATTTCCTTCCGTCTATTTGTGATGAAAAGCGTGACACACACCGCAGGTAGGTAGGTAGGTAGGTAGATAGGTAGGTAGGTAGGTAGGAACAAGCGTATTAATATATAGATATATTTGTATATATATATACAAATATATCTTGGGGTTAAATAAATAAAAAGCCCAGAAGACTTTCAATAAAATCTTCCTTATATATATATATATATATATATATATATGTATTTGTACATGCAGGGTGTTTATTTTGGCGGAAAATTTTCAACCATAGCTAGAAAAACTCAAAATAAATTAATTTTCAGGAATGATAAAACGACCAAAACTCCTTAATTTTCTCGCTCAATGCAACAGAATATTCATTTTGGACACCTATGTTACGATTTGAAGACTATGAATATAAGTAATCATGTCAATTGTTGGAGCAGACTATGGGAAAAATACAATGCAATATTTTTCCACCCCCTTAAATATCGATGTAAATGTCTGCAGTGACCGGTGCTGCAGATGATGCTGTGTCACTCATCACTGCTGGGCACTAAGACGAAGGTACCGGAAATTCCAAAAGTCCTGTTAAGCTTCATTTTACACGTTTGTGATCAGCTTTTAAAAGTAAAACTAATTCTCCATGACGCAAACTTAAAATTTATGCTATTTAGGCAATTGTCACTATAGCAGTAAGTAGTGGTGAGGTGCGTGTCTGTCCCAGTTGAAACAAATATCTACAGTAGAATTGAGACATCCGTTCCCCTCCACACGAGGCCACAACAAGCCCGACGTCACGCTGTGGCTGAAAGTCAGACGGACGACCGTCCACAGAGTCATTCAAAGACAGAGGAAGGTAAAGACCTCAAAATATGACCTCCTTTTAGCTTGTTGCGTGTCTTCAACCGAGCAACCCACCTCCATAATGCTCGGGCTTCAATGAGGCCCTCGATAGCCGGTTAAGACGCTGAAAAATTTTAAATATTTGAATAATTATTTGCTTTATTTACTGCAAACAATAATTTCCTGAGGAGAATAAATTTTCAGTTAGCGTCCAAGAAAGTATGCTTTATTCTTTAAAGTCGAGCACACACATGTGAAGTGCACTACAGGGCATTTGCAGTGTCGGTAAGTGCCAGGCATTGTTTTAGCGTACAGTTGTATCCGGTTTATGCAACTGTAATTCCACAATGCGCAGCTATAATCCAAAAAGTGCAGTTGTAACTCCAGATTTGTACAGTTTGTAAATTTGTACCCTGTTAGAATTTCTACGGCTAAATTCTCATAGAAAAAAACTATAGGCAGAAACAATTAAAAACTAGAGCACTCTGAAAGTGCATACCTCCGCCAAGTAAGGCAACGGTAACGAAAAACTCAAATTGGCTCTTATCAACTCCTAAATCTAATAATTTTTGTCTTTTAATAGTATTAACAGTTTCTGGAATTCTTTTGAAGATCCTCTCATAACTGTTTGAGTTATGCTGCTAACAAACATTGTGACAAACATTAGTCAAACATACAAACGAGTCCGCCGATCTGCGCCAAAATTTAACCATTTTTGTCTTCTAACATAATTAACAACTCCTGTAAATTTTATAAAGATCCATTGAAAACTTTTTCAGTTATTGCGTAACAAACATTATGACAAACACAACTGAAATATAGAAACGAATCAGCCGATATGAACCAAAATTCAACCTTTTTTGCCTTTTAACGTTGCTAACAATTCCTGTAAGTTTCATAAAGATCCATTGGAAACTTTTGGAGTTATTGCGTGACAAACATTATGACAAACACAACTCAAACACAGAAACAAATCAACCGATCTGCACCAAAATTTCATCATCCATGTCTTTCAACATTAGTAACAATTCCTGTAGGTTCCATAAAGATTCACTCAAAACTTTTTGAATTATTGCGCTAACAAACATAAAATCAAACATACGAATGAACAAAAAATCATCTAAAAAATTTGGAAATTTACTTTTTTATAATATACCTAACAACTCATGTAAATTTCATAAAAATCCGTCCATAACTTTTTGAGTTACGGCATTGAGAAAAATGAGGCTGACAAACACACAAACAAACGGATGAACGGATCTTCACCAAAAGTTAATCATCTGTTCCTCTTAATATACCTAACAATCCCTGTAAATTTCGTCAAATTCCGTTCATAACTTTTTGAGTTATCTAAGTGATAGACAGACAGATAGAAAGACAGACAGGTAGACAGACCGACAAATAGACAGACCGACCTCATTGGCGGAGGTAATAATAATAGAAACTACTTGCTGTGGCCTATTGCTGGACTGCTCAGCTCATAATTTCATTTCTAAATTCTGCATCGCAATTTATTATTTTTAACTTAAGAAACAATCAAATATACGAAAACGACTGTCATTGTTAGATTTTCCTCAGTATATTATATTCCCACTCTAATGTAAAGCTATAATTTACCATTCATGCTATACGAACCTTATTCTTGCATAATATTTGAAGCTGTACCGTATAATATTTGGCGATTGTTTCAATGAATATGTGCAATATTTAGCAACCATTCTCATTAATTTTTTCACACAAGATTGAAGTATATATTATACATATTTATGTAGAGCTTAGTGTACTAATCAGAGCATAATAATCTGTCTAACAGGTTCCTGTGACTGCTATAGTTTCTCAGAGCTACATGAGAACCAATTATTTCAATAGGCCACAGCAGAAAGTGTTTATGAAAGAATATAAAATAAAATAAATTTAAATGCTGCCCACAGTCATAGTTATCACATATACAACAATCAGTGATCGCCTGACCTACATCCTATTTCTGTAGATCGGTCATATAGGAGGGACTGCATCTTATAGCCTGATCATATATGTACATAACAGTTATCAGTATTTAAATAGAGGAGATGGAAATCTGCTTCTACTATCTTAACAGCAGAAGCACTATATGCAAACAGTTAGGCTGATAAGATCGAGGATTCGTCGTAATCTTACTGTGCGAGTATTTAGGGTTTGCTCCGTCCGTTTTGTTCCGATTTTGTTCAGCTCATCAAATCCCATAGTTAGAATCAGCTTGCTGTGTTTAATATAGAAGTAATGCAGGGCGGAAATTTAGCGCACATGAGATAACTAACAGCGACAAGTGACCAGCAAGTTGATGAATTCCTTAATATGCTCCAATGAAGATATAGGATCGAATAGAATTCATTAAGCAACATAATTTAAACCGAGGTGCCTAGACTCTTTTATACTCATGTAAATTGACCGTATCATTTTTTAGTGTTGATGAAAAAGTCAGCGCTCACCTAAGATCATATTTTTGACAAGGCGCGTCTAAGTGGAATTAGTTATTACACGGAAAAATTGAATATATGCGTATCGGGATGTGCTGGTTTACTCCAAGGGTTCTTTGTCCGCTTCTCTTCCTACAGGAAAAAAGCCTTTGTAGCGAGGTAGTCGAGCCTGTTACAGCCAGGCAAGATACATCTGGAGAGATAAAAAATACCGTGGTTATAGCAAATACCTTTACTCGACATGCTACGATATGAGATATCTTAATTTTTGCAAATTATAAAATCTTCTGCAATCTAACGAGTGCCCATTTCGGGTTAGTATGCGTTATAAGAGGTCACTTGTAATTAATGCATGGCATAGCCCCAGTGGTCGAGTGAGGAGGATTGCTGCCTGCTCGTTGCCGCAAAGTCCAGGCGTTCTGTTCCCAAGTCAAGGAAGAACTTTTGGTGCGAGACGACGCAGCGTCAGCATTTCTTCTGTTCGCAGTCTTATAAAGAGGAGCGGAAGCCTGTCAAAAAAAAAAAAAAAAGGCCGAGGGTGGATGGGCTAGGCGCAGCTGTTGAGAGTTTTCGGTTTGTATAATGCTGTAGCTTGGACAACCTCTGATCGACTGCAGCCATGCCCTGCTCTGGGTCCTGTAGAAGTGCTTTATTTGCCACGAATGAGTGGCTTTATCTACTTACGAACTTCTCAGCCAATCCTCGCACCATATATTACCAAGATCGAAACATTTGTGCATTAAAAATTACGGCGGTTCTTACGCCATCGATATGATATTCACTGGCGCAGTTCCCGAGGAGGTTTACGGCTACTAAAGTGGGGGTGCTGCACGGTTCCACAACAGAATATTTGTTATTCTTGCATGAGCTACACTAGCATTTTAAGCTTGGAAGTTTGCGCTGGCTGGACCGCAGGGTTATTCATGAGAGAAATTTCAAATGATAACTTCGCTGTGCGCTGGCGTCTAACCGAGACGTTTCCAAACTGTTTTAGGCTTGCGTGCGTGTGGCTGTGGCAGGTAGAGACAGATACCACGAAATTAACTGACACTATCAAAACTATGAGAGAGAAATATTTCTTTCGCTCTGTGCATCTATTCAAACCCCGGCGCAATCACTTCTGAATCACATACATTACCTTGATTCTGAATTTCTGCGGCGCACGTTGCTCGAGTGGCAGAGCCGGCGGTTCATGACTGTGTATGTTTTCTCGGCATCCTGTGGAAAAAAGCGAGCAGTTCTGCCTCACAGCCCTGATGTTTGCTCAGCCAGAGCTCTGCACCACTCGAGCAGCAGCAGAGGAGGTGAGATAGTGCATGATGTGCCTTACAATAAGTTCAGTTAATATGACCTTGAGTCACAACAGTATGGTGCTGCAAAGAGACCAGTCTGTTACTGCTGCTGCTGCCCAGTGTATGAGGATATGCATAACCTCATACATGCTGAGGGCGGCAGTTAGTGGGGCTGCTATGCTTCATTTAGAATCGGTTATATTTTGAAACTCAACAGAAGATAAGACGTCAGCAATGGCACAAGGACATCTACTTGAGCTGAGCTCACTAACTGTAACTTTCTTAGCTTCTCCGGAGGTATTTCTATGAGCGTTGATTTTGTTATCTGACTCAAATTTTAGGTATTATACCCAACTGCATTTCCTTGAGACAGCTGAAAACTTAATCTCTCTGAGCTAAATGAATTTCTGATCATCTCGAGTTTAATTGGATGGCACTGAGCATCTATGACAACATCTCCAGTGCTGAATTCAACTATCCTGCATGAAGTCTGGGCAACTTGAAGCTAATGAGTTCATCTGCCGTGATAAAAAATAAAACCACGGAACCAACAACCAATTAGCATTAACAAAGACTGACGGCAAAGCGCTTGAGCGGCTGCAGACTCCTAACTTTACGTGATATACATGCTAAGATCGGCATCACACATGCCAATTACGCCGCCAATGCGTATCGAACTTCCGATATCCCCGGCTGTGTATTGCCTTTTTGAACGCGTATTTTTTTTTCTGTCACCGATTTCACCGACATTGGTGGGTAGCCAAGTTACGTAAAGCACCTGACAAGCAGCGAACAAAAACAGTAAAATTTGACCTTACTACAGATGTTCCCTGCTTAGTTGAAATGGTGGCCACGTCGTCCCTTGTGTGGTGCTGCTGCAGCACACAGCAACAGCCGCACGAAGGGGACTGTGGGTAACAAAGGCCCATACATCACACGGGGACAAGGGGCAGGTCCTGAACTGCATTGGTAATGATGCTTGAGGTTGAGATGCTGGCGGTCCGTGCTCTGTTCATCTGTATGCTGGAAAACTGTAGTGTATTAACGACCCATATCATGCAATGATACTTTTGATACAAAGGAACCTTTTCGATCATATTTTGTCTGTCCAAAATTGGGCTGCTAGCAAAACTGGAAGGATGTGAGTCACACACAACTTGTAGTCTTCGGTTTATTTTCAAGTCCGTACCTCAAACCACTAGCACAGAATAGGTAGCTAAATATAGACATATTAAATTTCCAGCAAAACTAGAAAAGCAGACCCATGGATGGCTACGGCTGCTGTGACTCGTACCTAAAAACTGAAAGCTCAGTTGGGACATTCAGTAGAAATCGATACACCTCGGCGTTACTGTGTAGAGGATGTACACAGGCAGTAAAAATAAGTTACCGTTACCCGTGGTTGCGACCACTGTATTTTTTTCTCTCGGAGGGAATCTCTCATGAGGTTCAGCCACCAAGGAGGTTAGCCCAACCTGATAAGTTATCCGTGTTTTTGCCAGAACTCCCTTCTTTCATGCAACTCTGTCCTATTCCCCAAATTTTACCTCTATCTCCTGACAACTTTCGCTTCGACAACACAGCTGTAGTTCTGCCCTCTCGATCGTAAAGTGCCAAGCAAGCGAAGGGCTAAACTTGTGTTTTGGGGACCGATTACAGAATGATTTCTATGTACATACGGATGAAAAATATTACAGTTCGTAGTAGGTGTTGATCAGGACATTCTGGAACCCTTCAAGACAACGGAATCATAAACTAAACAGAGAGTAAGCCTAAAGTGTGGAACTTATAGCCATGGCGTTTATGAGACTTACTGATTTTAAACTGCGCAGCATTAAATACTTAAGAATACATTAACTAGGAGAAAGGAAAGTTCGTATAGTTACGGTTACCCTTTCGCACAGACGAGTGCGACGTAGCCTACCAGTAGCTTTGCTCGCTTACGGACTTCACAGCCAGTTATCGCAGCCTATGAATTTTATTACCTTGAAAGAAACGCTAGAGCATGAAAATATCGGAAATTCCTACGCAATCGACGTAACTACCTCCACCAAAGAGGTCATGTTTTCGTCGTGTATATTTGTTTGTCACCAAGCTAACTCAAAAAGATTGGGACGGATCTTAACGAAATTTACAGGGATTGTTGGGTATGTAAGGAGGAACTTGTTAATGATTAATTGTTGGTGCTCTCATTTTCTAGAGCGTCATAGGATTTAATAACTGCGGATGGTCTACCGTTTGTATAGAGGCTTCAGGAAGAAGGTGTCTACTTCAACTATATTTCCTTTCCTGCTATTCTTCGAATAAACTCTACTTCCAAGCATAAAAATTTTTGCATCACGGATTTATTCACCTACTTCAGCTTAATACTGATTAACTTCAAAGAGGAATTCATTTAGTCATTCACCTGAGCGTGGTGCAGGGCGCTTGTAAAAGTCATTAAAAGTTCGTTAGCACCTGCCGTAAGTTTGCTGCTCGCAGAGCCGTATGTGCTAAACTGCTAATTGAGTTGCCTTTCGGCGAAGAGGAAACCCCCAGATATGAACTCAGTAGTATAGTAACGGCTGTGTAAATTGTTATTGTCCAAAAACTACCTCAAGTATCTAACTAGCTCTGTCATCGTTCGTAGGAGCTGAATCATGCAGTATGTCGCTCGTATACATATGGGCTAGGTATCCCGCTAATAGTTACCTTCGCCAAGGAGGTTACGTTTCCATAATGACGCTTTGAGCGACATGTTGAATTGTTTTATTGTTGCCTTCACGACATAAATAGCAAGAAACGTGTGGACGTGCGCCACAGCGCAGTATGAAGTTTACTGACGTCGGAGCACAGGCTTGCGACGGAGACGTCGGCTGGAGCTCGCATTTAGCCAATCCATTGAGTCTCGTGGGAGCCGCAGCGGCTGCGGTTAGCCAGCGCTTTGTGCGGCCTGCGTACGTGAATCTGCCGAGCTGGTGGTGCAGTGCCGCAGTTACTGCTGGGCTGCTTTGTGTTGGAGCGAAGATACTGGATAGAGGCGGTCCAGCACTCGGGGGAGTGGGAGCTGGAGTTTTGTTTCCACTGCTGATACCGGTTGGAAGCGGGCCAGTCTAACGCACACTTGTTTCCTGGGATAATGCCGGCTGGGTGCGGTCCAGTGCCTACTCATAACTCGTTTCCAGTGATAATTCTGTTTGACAGAGGTCCAGTATGCATTCACAGTCGTTTCCACTGATGATCCAGGCTCTGTGGAGGCGGTCCAGGACTTAATTATAACTAGCTTCCTCTCATATTACCAGTTGAAAGCGGTCCAAATTTATTTAGATGTTTTTCCACTAAAGATGCGGGCTGGAGGCGTTCCAGTGTTTGCTGACTTGTTTTCACTGATAAATCCAGTTGGAGGCGGTCCTGCATACACTATACTTGCTTCCATTAAGGACACCGGCTGGAAATAGTCCAGCACTTAGTGATTTGTGATCAATACGGTCACACTATTTGCAAGGTATGGACATAGCTAAAAGAATATTGAAATCGTAAAGAACCC
Organism: Parhyale hawaiensis; assembly: GCA_001587735.2. Taxonomy (NCBI): domain Eukaryota; kingdom Metazoa; phylum Arthropoda; class Malacostraca; order Amphipoda; family Hyalidae; genus Parhyale; species Parhyale hawaiensis. The sequence continues at coordinate 587,651 of LQNS02277014.1, read as the reverse complement.
CAAGTACCCGAGAAACGGCTCTCATGTTCATGCTACAGCTATGCTTACAACTGTATAAAATCTATAACTGCCCCAGTCATCCACTATCTGAGTTTCTTCCAGATCCATTTGTACGGGTGAGGTATACTCGGAGGACTGGTGCTCTTCATGAGTTTGCCTTGGAACCGTTACGATGCCGTACGGGCCAGTATTCCCGTTCATTTTTTCCATCGTGTGTGGATGTTTGGAATGGNGCTTTAAACGATCTGTACACAGAGCTATTCTGTGATCTCGGATCTTCTTTTTTTCATTCTTTTGTTTTCTCCACCCGCTGGGCTGGTTGCGTGGGGGTTTGTTAACCTCATGGAGTTTCTTCATTCCTACGTCGCCAGCCTGGTGTGATTTAATAATAATATTAATAATAATAGAGCACACCAGCATACAGGGAATAATTATGAAGCAGCATGTAAGGAATGCAAGAAGGAATTTTTGTTCCATTACCAGTTTTGAGACTGGCTTATGTTCATTATGGATACGGCTGCTATGTAGGCAGACGAAGCTCCTTAGATAATTCAATTCCTGCATTTCTCCAGCGCTGGGCGTCATTCCGTCCGCAGCCTCTCCTAAGCCATTCTCCGCCCCAGTCATTGACAGCCCAACAACATCCAAGTGAAAGTTTCTGTCTTCCTGAGCATAAAATGCTCAGCGAATAGTGTAGTGTTATTACCATGAGAACGGTCAATAGCGGCATTTAACTTATAGTAAAGTAACGTAGCGTGGCACAAATATACCAGGCTGTGTTATTTTATTACAAGGGCTGTTTGCCCTAGTGCGGTCTTATGAGAAAAAAATCTTTTTAGCAAGGTAACACAACCTGGCAAAGATAGGGTTAAGTGCTTAAATTATTTTGAGCTACAACTTTTGATCAAGTGGGAGGACAAAGAAATGGACAAGCAGGCAATGGCCGAGAGCTAAGTCCGATTAGGCGCCAAAATTAGGCTGTTTAGGTTTGACTTGTTCGAAACTTCTGGCAGGTGCACTGGCTTCGTCTCGCTGATTCGAGTTGTAGGCTTAATTTTACTATGTAAATTGGAAATTTCAGTCGGCTCACCGCAATTGGGCTGCTTTTAACATATGTACGCATCGCAATTAAAATGGCGGAGCCAAAGTTTCTGTCGGTTATTCTGAACAAATAAAGTGGAGCGGGCTTGGGTTAGATCGACTTTAACAACCCAGTCGAACATGCCCTTAGTTCTCTCTTGTACTTCCCTTAAACGCCCATGGAGCCGAAGTGTAAGCGGAACTCAAACGCATAAAATTGGCGAGCCTCCTGGCAAACTAATCAAATTTATTCCAAGATCTGGGTCTCTGTTGGCAGAAATACACACGCGAGACGCTCATGCGTCAGTTCCTTTCTGGGGAGCCCAGCAGTGAAGGTGCCGCGTTCTCAGAACTGTCGGCCGGTGCGGGTAGTGCTGCTGCTGGTGTAGCTGCGACTCCCGCAACAGCTCCCCACCACCTGCCGCCTCACTGCCTCTTGCACTATAAATTTAATGATAAAGATAATCCAATGCTTGTTGTGAAGGCAAACACAGTTACGGTAATAGTTCGCCTCGTGTTACCCTGAGAGAATATTTTTCAAGCATGCAACTGCTCATACATTCTCGTCATTGAACTGACAGAACGTCTGGTAAATGTTAGAGAGGAGCTCATCCTACGCTACGGCAAAAAACTGCCGCGTTTTTACCTATAGAAAAAATTCGAAACGTTTAAAAACATGCAGTTTCGAGTACACGTTCGTTCTATAAAGCTCTCGGAACGTAACGAAAGCTGCAAGTAACAGCCAGGCAGCGATCACGTATAGGTTGATTAGGGCGGGGGCTACGTGCTCGTGAGTGGGTTTCTAATTACTCTATGCATACTATACAAGACCTTGCTTTCCTCCTCTTTTATACAGTCGTCTCAGCAACTGGTAAAGATTTTCGATAATTAGCGAGTTATTATCTTAATATATAGATCATAACTTGAGCACTTTGAGAGTGTATGCCTTCGTCAAGTAAAGTAATGTTAATAAAAAATTAAACTGATCCTCAAACGTTTCAGGATTTCCTTTTCATCATTAGCAATATTTGATAATATATGACTTTTGACATTATAACAGTTTCCGTACTTTTATGAACATCCGTCCATAACTTTTTGAGTTACGTTACCAAGATAAAAGAGGAAGAAAAACAAACACACGGTTTAATGGATCGTCACAAAAGATAATCATCTGATTCTCCTAATTTACCTAACAATACCTGTAAATTTCGTAAAGATCCGTCCATAATTTTTTAGTTATCTTGGTGATATGGAGAAAGATTGCCAAACAAACAAGTTCGACGAAAACATGCCTGCATGGAGGAGGCAATAATGCGAGAATTAAAGACCCTGGAAAAACTTCTGGCAAGAATTGCGGCTCCGTAAGCAAAGTGCTTCGTATATAGCTCGCGTGGAAGCACAAACCTGCGATGGTTGTTTTTAAAAGCTGTTTTGAATTTAAAAAGGTGAATAATTATATACTTCAGTGAAGAAGTACCGATGTCCCGTCTAAGATATTGTCACTTCGTTGCATGTATCATTATGATCGAGAGTTCTCGTAATGTTCAAGCGTACTCACTCACATCTGAAAATGAGTCTGATATGCCAAGTTAAAAAACAACTTAAAACTTTAGCTTTTATATAAGCGTATTCCTGCCAGCAGCTCTACACTTGCAATGCCTCCGTAATCACCAAGAGGTTGAGAATCCATTCCCATGGCTAGAATTTGGACTCCAGTCTCTAGCCATGTATATGCGAGTGCACAGATACTGCACTCTGAACAAAATAAGTTTATAACATGGGTGCATAGAATAAAAGATCAAGTAATTAGCATGAAAGGTACTGCCCGAGGGGCATATAGAATATTTTCCGCCAGATGCTAGGGCAGTGTGGCCATTTCCTGCTAGTCTCGCATGACGCATGAAGGGGCTGCTTGTCTCCAGATAGAGGCGGTCTGCAGGTTTCTTGGTATTGCACTGCCAGATAAATTTGTAATGATTGCATGGTAAAAGTTCTCACCCAGACTTGACGATCGTTGAGACAATATGGAAAGCAACAATTTCCCCGAGATTTACAACACGGAAAGCCAGTCAAATTTAAGTAACACCTTTGAATTCTGCATGATGAGTAGATTTCGTAACAAAGATGCGTGCATGAGCTGCTTTTATCTAAAATTAAACAATTGTTATCCTACTCTTATTGCAAAAAGGTCACTAAACGCACATACACAGCTGCGTGATCAAGAAAGTAAGAGTTTTCACCACAGTTGATCCGACTATTGGATACTACTCGTGTAACAACATTTTACGTGTCTTTAGGTATCAACAACCTTGTGTTGTGAACTCATCCGTGAACTCGTCCATGTTAGTGTTTGCTTTTTGTATGCTGCAATTCTGATGATGAGTAAAACTTCAGCTTATCACTTGTTGGTTTGTTATTGTATCATAGCTCGCTGCTGGTGGTGGGGGGGGGGGCTGAGCGATGTAAGTTACATCGTTGCTGCAGGTCAATGAATATCAAAGCGTAACCGTTTGATGAGTGAAGTCGCCATGATGTGACGATAAACTTACGGCCAATTCGTGATATTTCAAGTTTGAGTTCTAAATATTTGCTGTTAGCGATGATACCCATGCTGAGATAGTAAATATTTGCAGTTAGTGATGACACTCATGCTGAGATAGGTATTTGTTCGCTGCTCATCAGGCGGCAGCAACAGATCGACCGAGAGAAGAGAGTGGAGATGTTAACAGAGCAGTAGTAGTGGGCCCAACCTCAAGCACTCAGCGACTCCAGTGCATCAAACTTCGTTATTTGAACACTAAATACTTTGCATGACACTGTAAATTAGGTATTATTGATATCTTCAGAGGAAATTGATTGCTGGAATTTCGTGGATTGTTAGTTCCACAACAATTATTAAAAAAATAAAACTCTTCTTACCGGACGTTTCTATTTCTTTCAGCGTCCGTACGAAACGCTTCTGCCACTCTTCTTTCTTTGGTCGGGCTGGGGTAATTTGAGTGCTTAACTATGGTTCCGGTTACAAGTGTGGGGCGACCCACACCTGGGCCAGCTGTGTAGACACTCATAGCTGTGACGCCTACACGTGCCCGGGCATATGATTAAGTATTTACTTGACGTTGCTGCGGCGAAGGTAACAATTTAAAAACAAAATCACTTTTGTTTTTTCATGCGTTGTTCCAGCTAACCGTATGTCCAGATCCATTACTGTGTCCTTCAAACAGTAGTACTGAGCTTTCTTAGTTTTGTTATACTCTAAATTTGAAGAGACATCCTTAACTCTACTATACTGACACCAGACAAACAGACTTCAGGGCTGACGTTCCAACAACTTGTTACCACAGACACACAGTTGTGCTAACAACGGTGCTGCAAAACAAACAGACGAGTTGTTAAGGGAACACGTCCAAGAAACCCACGAGTAGAAGTACCAACCATGTAGTCTGGTACTTGTCCTTAATGAATATTTTCAATTCCGTCTAATATGTTTCAAAGTTGGTAAGCAATTTACTCAGCACGGAAATGCATTCCATATTGAGAAGGTAGATGGAAAGCCCACTATCCATCAGCACACAAAGCTTGGAATGCTTGTCACAACCCTTCCGAGTACTTCGCCGTGGGCAAGGCTTCGTCCTGCATATTGTAACAATGTCCAAAATGCTGTTTACAATTCTAAGCCGCCCCGCCACGGCAGATAATAGAGCACAGTTTCGACTATCTTTTTTAATTTCGCAAGGATATAATACTCATAATATTCTATAGTGCCATGCTTAAACACATTACGTTGCAGTCACAGTCACGGGAGCATTTGTTCCTAGAACTTGGAACGTTTCGTATTTTCGGTTCTAGAAGGCAGCAAAGATGTCATCCATAGACGTCAATCACGATTGGTATTCTAAGCAGAAAGAAGGAGCGTATCATTAAGTAAATGAAAATAAAATCTCTTTACTGTGCATTATATTTATTTAGATATCGACATCAGTATTTGAAATCCTGAAATTTCGTCAGAAAATGTGGGGGAAATGCAAAAGTACATGTTGATGGCATGCCGCTGCTATTAGAAGAACGAGCTATACTCCATTTCGAATATCAAGGATGAGAGAGAAGGCTGAGCGAGAACAACTGGATTTTTTTTTTTTTTGTATGAAGATTTTGGAACTTGACAGAGCTGGGCGCAGAACTTTTAGGGATATTGTCATTCGGCCTTGCGGCCTTTGTGACGCCTTTCCGGCCCTGTGACCGTCTTTACGCAAATGTTAGGGCCATATATATATATATATATTGGTATTACAGCCCTCTTAACTTTGACCAGCCCGCGACCCACCAAGTCCCACCTCAGTGGAGTGGATGTAGCGTACAAAAGAATAGTGGAGCTGGGCCAAATTTGGTAGAAGCCCCGCCCAGTAAGCCTCGGCAACACATGAAAATGGTTCTGAATGGAAGGAATACTGGCCGGGAACCGCTGGCTCCGGACGGATGCTGCCCAGAAAGAGGTTCAGACGGACACAGACACGATGAAAATTATACATCCTCACGTACTGATATTGCACGAGCTGTGCTTGTATTCTTACGGTCGAAGTAAGTTCAACTGCGTAGTCTCTCACTACAAAGGCTTTTTTCCTCGTAGGAGTCCAATGGGACGCACGACGAACCCTTCTAGCAAAACGACACGTTTCTACGAATAGGGTTAAATGTTTGTTATGAATATTTTCAAAACATCTTGAAGGTAGGAAAAAATGGGCAATGGATGTTATTTAATGCGTATTTTGTATATAAAAAATGTACATTAATACAGAAACTAAGAAACTATGGGTTCGAGCACTCGCTTCACGACCACTGTGCATGGTTACTCGAGTGACTGTGTAGGCGTGATCAGCAGGCAGTAATTCTTGCACGCGTGGCCTCTCACTAAGACAGTGTTTATATTAAAATTAGCTCATTTTCAATCTTAATCTGGCGCCAACGTAGAATTGTTGACATGTCGTAACAAACATACGCTACTAAAATTAATTTGCCTCGTCAAGTCGGTTGCCTTTATTTCGTTTTACTGTTGAGTTTTACCCTGAAATGAGGCAAACGTAGCCCACATTCAGGTGCCATGGGTAATTTTTATGCATATGACAATTATTTTGCCAACATTTCAGCTTCCAAAATGCTTGAAAATTTCTCCTGAGGTCCCGGGCGGGCTGCCTTCTAAGAAATTCGCATTGCACAGAGTGAAACCTTTAGTTATTGTTGTCACAAAAAGACACCCAAACAAATTTAGTTTGGACGTTTCAAAACATAAGTGCTTCTCAATAAGTCATTCACCACGAAGAACTTTTTCCTAGTTCAAGTGCCAAATGCCTTAACCAATCGTCTATGTTACGTACAAAAACTAAAGGTTGTCTTTGCGTAGTCTACTGTATTCATTATTGCCGTGGTGTCGCAGTGCCGCAAGAAAGGCCGCAAGCGCCCAGTACCGTAACTGAGGCAGTAACCACAGTGCTTACAATAATTACGAACAAATCCCCAATATATGTACTGTCGGTGTTCCTAGGACTTACAAATCGAAGGACGAGTGTACGGCAGAAACTGGCGAATACCGCCCTGAGCAGGAAATATTTCCAAACTCCGGTTCATATCAGGTTTTTGTAGCCTGGGCATGATCCTATATATACGATGGATTACAGCCAATATTTGAACAGTTTTGAAGGTATCGATAGCGGAAGCAAAATTTACCTTTCCCTTTCATCTTATAGACAGTCGGGAGAGATCGATAATATATCTCCTTGACTTTAATAACGAAATTTCGATAACCCTTTTGGTAAGGAAATAACGTCGATAGCTGTAATTAGATAACCAAATCCATGACTTATGTAGACAAACATCCAACGACAACTATTTTCAGATTAAAAACAGTGACACTTCATGTTACATATTTCCTTAGCTTAAATTCAAGATAATTCTAATGAGCTTCTTCATAAAAAATCACTAGTATTGCTTAGTTATCCACCCAAATAGAGGAAGTCTCCTATAAAGGAAATACTTCAATTTCCACGTGTAACATTAGGGCGGCGACGTAGCCTGCGCTTACTCTCTAAAAAGTAATCATAAGTGAAGTGTGCCCTATACCTAGTATATTCCTTCCGCCTAGAATGCATGGTTGGTGTTCTAGGTTTAAGCAGAACAAACACCTGCCTGTGAGTCGATTTTCGTACCTAAATTATTGCCGTCTGTAGTAGCTCCAGTTTTGATAACGACACCACCCGGATATTATACCCAATGATATTAGATATTCTGTACATATCTGCCAGTTTTCAGGAATATTGTTTCCTGGAGATCCGTGTTGGATATGAAGACTTCAATATTACCCTGGATTCCTGCCATATTTCCGCGTCGGGTCTACGTTAGTCAGCACCTGTCCAGTTCTGGGTACTGCCCGCCGCTCCTGTCCCACCGCGGCGCCGGAAATGCCCGAGGCTGCTGAGTCAGCGTAGCGGTACCTGGTGTATCGCAAGCAGCGTACCTGATCACTCGCAGTTACCGTAAGGACTGCCGTAAAGGTTACTTGGATAAATGTTTCACATGACATTCGGCCAGTAGCATTGCTGCTAAGTTTGAAAGTCTGATTAATAGCACTTTGCTTGTTCCTCCGACGCTGGCCTTCAAACGGACGCTCTATCAAAAGTCTTGCGTTTTCTTACGCTGCTCTGCCATTTGTTGCATGCCACTTAAGCTGCTATTTTGTTGGTTAATGTGAGGGTTCTACGGTGCCCTGCAGCTGTTCACATCTCGAGAACAGATGTATCCTTGCTCTGTGGCGTGCGTACTGCTGCATGAGACGACTTGTGGACCTGCCAGCTCACCTCCGGAGCTGCTTACAAGAACTCCATTTTGTGACGGAGGGCACGTCACTACCACCAGCATAGGGAACAGTCTCAGGGCTTCCCTTTGCAAGAATGTGCTTACTGCTACCCAGTAAAGCAACAGTCTCGCTCCCATTCGCTATAAGGGAAAGTTCTCACTACCACACACAAAAGCTGCATTTTCACTACCTTTTGATAATGGGCGCATTCTCACTACCGCCACCCAAGGGCAACATTTTTTCCAGCACTTGTGCATACTTTCAATAATATTTCAACTAATATACCGGGCAGCACTATCGTCGTTCACGACGATTGCGCGTTCAAGCAAGCTTTGCTGCGCGCGCCACCACTAAAATAAACACTACCTATAGACTAACCTAACCTAACCTACCCTTACCTAACCTAGCCTAACCTCCTTACCTAACCTTCTAACCTAACCTTACCTGACTTAGCCTAACCTAACCTTACCTAACTTAACCTAACCCAACCTAACCTATCTAACTTTACCTAACCTTACCTAACGTTACCTAACCTAACCTTACTTAATCTAACCTAACATAACATAATCAGCGATACAGCGAGTAGCGCGGCGCATCAACTTGAACGCCGCTCACACGCACAAGATCTGCGTACAAAACACACGCACAGATTCGTCGTGAATGACGATAGCGGTACTGGGCAATAAAGAATTTGTTAACAAACTTACAAGAAAGTGCCAAAAGATGTCAATACCGAACAGATTCTCATAATTAATCATAAATTGTGGATCTTTCCTGCTGAATTACATTCAGCAAACGCCGGTTGTAATTCTTAACTCTAGTCACCTTTACACCTTTATTGTTCTCACACATAAAAGTTACAATTCAAGGAAAAGTCTACATGTTTACATAGGTACACAATCTAGTTCTAGATCGAGCCCTTTAGAAGTTACACTCTACTTATTGGGCACATGACATACTAGGGACTATATTTCTCCAAACAATATTCTTTAAATCTCTGTTTAAAAACATCATCTGACATCGGTAAAATTAAATATTCTGGCATGTGATTAAAAACAGACACTACATTAAAGACTGTGGAACGCTTTTCGATTTCCAGTCTAACTACTGGCAAATTGAACCGGTTGTTTCTCGTTTCGTAGTGACTGCTCGGAAACAACGGTAAAGAATGTTTCTCGAACACATTCGACTCGGTGGTTAGTGCTTTTCTAACAAGCTTGAGCAAAAAAATAGCGATAGATTTCATCGTATTTAAGAAGCTTCAGTTTGCGATACATCGAATCTGTAGCCCTCATTGGAATGTTGTTTCCATCTGTTTTAACGTTGAGTAGCCATCACGTGTATATAGTTTGGGTCCCTCCTTCTTCACAGATCGCTCCAGCCCGTAGATACTTTTTGGGTGTCTTGCGTAAACGCAAACCTTCGGCTCTCTCGCTATACATAAACGTTCAGTTAGATTGATGATTGGTGACTTTCATCGCCATTTGAAGACGTTAATCTCTTTCTCATTCAACAAGTCAGTCATCACTTTAGCGTGGTGTTTCGTTTCGGGTAGTTGTTATACTTGGTAGTTCCACCATCTCCGTCCAAGTTCAAGGTTCTTAGCGCCTGGCGTCGAGTTTCGAAGAGAAATTCTTCCGTTGCCATACCAATACCAAGGTGTTGCCCACATAACTGTGTTATGTGCAAAATATGGGACACTGTACTCAAACTAACGTCAATGAATTTTCCGCTAAAAACTTTGGTGAGTCTTTCTTTGTTACCCGATGGTTAACTTTGGTCATGTACGCTGACGATTTTCCGGACCATCGGGGGATATATAGTTGAATTTTCACGGGCGACATTGTGTCGGGAGATTTGCTGGAGAACCAAATACTTTGTGTTTTTCTGATTATTGATTGAACCGTAGATTTCGGTAGGTTTAATAGACTAGATATATTTCGCAGCTTTTTTCAGCTTCATGTAAATAATACAATTTTTCATATCAAAAGACATTGCTTTAGACTTCTCCACGTCAGACTGCATATAGTAATCAACTGATCCGTGCTCTCTCATTGATGGCTTCAATAAAATATTGGGCGTGAAAATTATTGGAAAACGGTCTAGAAAATCTCTAGCTAGAAGTAAACTGCATCACATTATTATCAGTTGAATTTACTTACGCAGTAACTAAAACTGTATTTTAATGAGATAAAAATTAGCATGATTTTTTGTTTTTATGCTCCGTGTTTTTTTTTCTCATTCAGGTTTGAATTGTTTATTGCGTTGTATACAAATCTAAATTTTATGTGCCTTTTCTCGTTCATATTATCGAAGTGTGTGGCAAGACTATTTAGTCCAGGTACGAATACTTCCTGCAGGCACTGTAGCCTTTATTACCACCGCAAGCTGTTCTCACCCCTCTTGCATTACCTGATTTTCCCAAGCACGACGATTCCCGTGTATGCGTTCGACGCTTTTGTTTCAGAAACTACGCCCCCTGCGTTTCTTGCCTTAAAGCGTTGCCGAGGATATGGAGGCCTTGACGTTCGCTGAATTCCGAGAATACCAGAAAAGCGGGTCTGGCGCACCCCACATTTCGCTTGAAGCAGTTCAGTTTAGTAGAGCAACACTGAGACATTGTGTGAGTTTTTCATCACATCTGCTAAAAGTATTTCGCTGGCACCCTCGAATAGCAAATTACAAAGGCTCCCAAAATTGGTTCGTAGTGCAGCCCATTTGCATCATTCTTCGATTTGTCAGCTCAGGACAATAACAAACTGGGCAGACCGAAGCCCGTTATTATGTGCTCGCTGATCTTGAGATAATATTGAATAGTTGTCATCATTTTCGGCCGCTCATTTATTGACGGGTACTATTTGCCTTGTGTTCGTTTTGCAAGAGCTTGCTATTAGCCCTGGACATCATTTATACTCTCTATATTAGAGACTACTAAATGAAATGATCTATCATGTTTATAAAAAATTATAATACCGAAACACCGAGAGCAGCAGCCGTGTAGCTACATCCTTGCAAAACAAGCTACCATGGCGCCCTGAGGAAGTTCATGCACAGTCCAAGATACCTTAATGAATAAAATCAACACATTATGAGTATGTGTCAAAGTAGTACTTGGACACCATGCAGTTGTTGCATCATTGAGTAAAATCTGCAATGTACTGTAGGTATACAGTTTTAAGAGTCACAACAAACCCACGAACTTTTCAGCCCCCCTCCAGACGCATTACACACTCAACACACCCCACGCTACGCACAGTACTGTCGGCACAGTCTGACCTGGAAACTTTCGTATGATCTCCTTGACCTCTGACTGCTGTGGCGCTCCGTGTCGCCTGCAGTCTGCGCCTTACTGGGAGGTGCTCAGAGCTGCGCGGCTGGGTGCCTTCAGACCTGCTGCTCTTGCTATTATTTCACAAGTCACAATTGTGTTAGCCTGTTAGGTGCTGTAAATAATGCAACACAGTCTTTATCGTGCATTGTTCTGACGTAGTGTAAGCGTGCACTTTAGCTATAGTAATGAACGAAATAAATACATATTGCTTCATTTCAGTATTAATATTCTGAATTTGAACCTATATCCAATGTAGGGGAACGTTGACTGCTGTACTAGATATGTTTTAGGTAGCTCGCTTGTTTGACTGCTACTCTCGCAGTTCAGGAGGTGGTACATTTTGCCAATATTGTAGATCTTCCAGCAAATTAATGGGCCTGCGAGAAACGCCAGCATCAACCGTTTCCAGGGAGTTGTTCATTGTTGGTCCAGTGCAGCAATAGCTGCGCCTGGACTTGGGCATCCAGCCCATCATACTCCTCAACTTCAGCATGATGACTGCTAGAGATCAAGCAGCTCTGTACTCGATCATGAGACTAAGAGTTCACCCAACATGGACAGGGCGCATTGGGATGAACCATATTGAGCGAAAGAGACTCTTGCTTAGAGCATCTTGGGAAGAGAGATCTACCGTACATTCGTCAATTTTTTTGCACTTTTGTTTCGATTAATTCGATGGATGAAATTTTGTGTGACTTATTATGATGGTATTTGAATTGCACATGCATGGGGCACAAAATTCTGAAGAGCTTAGGGCTTCTACATGCAGGCCTTAAACCGGCCCTGTGCCGGTTTAGTGATTTTAGGGCGACAGCAATGATGTTTTTTTTTTGCTCTCGCGCTAAAATTTGATATTTCTGAATGCAAGCGGTGAAGTATTTACGTCACTAGTATTTGTGTAGGAAATACGCATTGTATTGATAGACAAGTATTTTTCCCACGGAAAAAGACATTAACTTGTCTATCAATAAAATGCTTGTTTCCTGCACAATTACCAAGTTACAGAATCACTTGCCCGCTTGCATTGAGAAAGGGCAAGTTTCAGCACGAGGTCAACATCACCGTTGTCGCCCTGAAACCAAGGTCTAGCTACTAAAGTTTCACTCTTGCAACAGTTTTTTCTTGCCTCGGAGAAAACTTTCCGTTCTACATAGTACTAATAATTGATGAAATTGTAGCGTAGCCAATACGATAGGTGCTGCTTCCCTAAACGCAACATGGAGTCTCAAAAGAACAAAAGGAAAGGGACATGCAGCAATATGAGGCTTATGATTTCCTTTCGCAATTATTTTAATCGTGCTTACACGATCAACTACTTGGCTCCTGATGCTGACACAAATGGCAATAGCTCATAGAGGGCCGGAGCATAAGTCCCGGCTGCTGTCTGGGAAAGGGCCTGTTGGTCCGTCTACTGCCAGCTGTCTTATCTAAATTACGTGTACGTCAGAGCCGCAGCCTACGCCGTGACTGCTATCACTGTGGCCAAAGTTTTAATGAAATACAGCTTCGTGGCGTACGCGAGTCGCAAATTGAATATTACGGCAAGCAGCGAGAGGGTTGGCGTTGTACTCATATGTGCAGCACTATGTAGAGAGGCTGTTGTAATGAACCGTGTCCTTGTTATAATTATTCAATGGACTCACTAAACTGGAGACTATGCAAGTGTCCCACTGCAGTGATCGTAAGCTGGTGCTTCTTATGCCTAGGTAGCCGGTAGCCTCTGCGCTTGAACTCTGGCGATTCTTCTTTAGACCAGAATGATACTAAACTCAAAATCAAGCAGATTTTATTCGCCCCTTTCATGATTATATAAGCAGCAATGGATACAATATCTCAATGAGCTCTAATGCTCTGAAAAAGAAAAATCTTCTGTTGATTTTGCGGCGCAATCGCCATAGTAAACCGCGTTTTTTGTGATGCATGGCGCCAGCGTTTTGTTAGAATCATTGTTTTTGTGAAGTTATAGATAATTGTCTAGATGTGCAAATTAGAGTTTTATTGCAAAATACACACTAAAAAATTATTTTTATTCTTCCATTTTCGGTATTTTTTACTTTCATTAATTTTTCAAAAAATCTAAATTCGACTTTTTCTTAAGCAACTAGAAATCAGCAGAAGACTGACGCGTTTATGTCGCCGTTTAACGAGTCACCTTTGCTGGAGAAGAATTTACTAGAGCTTCCGCGCATGCCGGGGGCATCGAGCCGAAGTTGATCTTCTCAACACTGTTATGTAAATAAAAATAAAGGCTGGTCTTCTTAATATTACGCCTTGAGATGCAGCACCCTGCACGCAAACCAGATATGACATTGGTTTTTGTGCACTCAAGGGCCTTAGTAAATACCTATAGTGCAATTGTTTAAACACGCGCCAGCCTATGTAATGTTCAGCTGCATGCTGCCTGTTGCCATCCGCCTTAGCGTGTGCGCACTGCGGCGCAAAATTCTCATGATATTTACAATTCAGTCGCAGTTTTTGTTTTAACTCAAGATAACCTCTGGCAAAGTTCGGCACGGCACCTCTATTGTGTGCAAATGGGGCGAGGGTGCGTGATGGTGCGCGTACAGCATGGCAAGTGCGTGCTGAGCCAGTCTTATGTCATAGTAATTGGCACATTAAATGCAGTCGAGTGTCTATCGTGCAGAGAGGACTTGTGGATGTATAAAACATAGACTTGGATATATACTACGCAATGCTATACTAACTCCCAAAATGAGTTTTCAGGTGGACTCATGTAGACGTCAAAGAAATCATTATAAATGAACAGAGGGACCTACTCTATGCCACTGCTAACTCTCTCAAGTAGGTCCTAAGGCTGATTTATTTGCACTTCAATCTAATTTTTCTAGCAAATATATAAGGAGGAGGCACCTCAAACAACAAATCTTCATAGTCATGTAGGGCTTGGTTTTCTCAACTTACGAAGAAGACAAGTTAGTCATAGTAAACTATGGCGATAATTGAGAGCAAAATTTACCAGTAGGAGTATGATGATTTCTAGGTTTTTTGTTGTCCTAATATCGGACTATCGTTGCCCATCGTTCTTTTGCATAGCTGCATTCCCTTACCATTCAATTAAATTCATTCCTCTCATCACTCTACATTACGACCTTCGGTGTTGTTTTGGGTCTCTACACTGAGAGTAGTGAACAAAACAGGACATGAAGTCCCTTCTGCGGAGGAAAGAAAAAGCTCTCCTTGACTGACTTCGATTCTCGGGTTCTCAAAGCGCTGGCCTCTCCTTTCCTTCAATATTTGAACTTCTAAATTCTACAATGTAGGCAAAATGAATAACTCGTTGTGTGTAATTACTGTATGCTAGATAATACATGATTATTACTATAATTACAGGGAGTTAGTTAGAGTGCATCATCATAATGCACTTGCGTGTTTAGGTTTTGGACAAGCTTTCTCTCCTATAGTTAAAAAACGCCTCACTGTAATTTCATAACTATGCCGTAATATCTACGAGTATTTTGGATTCCTAGTTGGGTTGTAAATATCATGTAACCTATGAGGCTATGCCTAAAATTATAGCATATGGGAAAACCAATGCTAAGTCAAGCTTACGTGACACATACAGTGCAGTAGAGGCAATAATACCACTGCAGATCTTGGACTAAACACTAAAATTAAGTTTGGTGTTAGCGCTTGCTGACCGCGTTTTAGGTAAAAGAGCGAACGGTATCCAATTAAAATATAAATGCTAGTACCATTTTCACAGCCGGAGAAAATAGAACTTAGACGCTTAGTCTTCAGTTATAGAATCTAATACTAAGAATGACCGTCGTGTGTCTATATATTTATTTATTCATAGGTTTCGTGTCATGCGCTTAACGAAATAGATAGGCTCCATCAGTTTAATCATCGGCTAAAAGACTGTGCTGATCCTGCCAAGCTTCATAGGAAACTGATAGGTAGAAAATATTCCAGGTTGCTGATGATGGCACTAGGACAGGATATCTTATTTCGGTCTTTCTTTAACAAATTTCAAGTCCACTCGATGCAGATGCATACAGCTTCTCTAAAAAATCTCTTCCATCGTGATGTGTACTCTCTTCTGAGGTCTTCTCCATCCAAACTTCAGCCGCCTTTAGTTTACACTGATCGTCTTATTTTGACTGCATAATTATCGAGGTAAATGGTAAGATATTCTTCAGCGGTCAGCACGAGCGTAAAAGCCCCGATGATTTCTTGTCAGCAAATGGTTTTCTCCATTTGGGTTCTTCTTTCAACAGAACAATTTTTCTCCGAGTCCGAGTTATATGCCACCCTCGAGTATCTTGGGTACAAACCTCCATATTCATTAGAAGCAATATCAGTAATATATCAAATAGGCGTACCAGAACACACTATGAGTTTTTGTAAAACACACATTGAGTTCGACTGTGGGCAAAGAATATTGCGATTCGTTAGTAACAATGAATGCAGTTCTTGCACTTCCAGCTTCTCTTGCCGTTCCCGTGAAGCCTGATATTTACCTCCGCCAAGGAGGTTATGTTTTCGTCGTGTTTGTCTGTCTTTTTGTCCGTATGTTAGTCTGTCCGTCACCAAGATAACTCAAAAAGTTATGAACCGATTTGAACGAAATTTATAGGGCTTGTTAGGTATCTTAGGAGGAACAGATAATTAACTTTTGGTGAAGATATGTCCATCCGTTGGTTTGTTTGTCTGCCTCATTTTTCACAATGACATAACTCAAAAAGTCATTTATGGATTTTTATGAAATTAACATGAGTTGTTAGGAATATAACAAAGATTACATGACCAAATTTTGGTAATGATCCGTTTGTTCGTTTGTCGCTGTTTTTAAATTAATTTTATGCTTGTTAGCACAATAACTAAAAAATAATGAATGGGTCTTTATAAAATTTATAGGGGTTATTAGTAATGTTAAAAGGCATGAATTAATGATTGAATTTTGGTGCAGATCGGTTTGTTCGTTTGTATGTTTGACTCATGTTTGTCTGAACGTTTGTTAGCAGTATAACTCAGAAAGTTATGAATGAATCTTCAAGAAAATTGCACGAGCTGTTATTTTGTTATTACTATCAAAAGGCACAAATGATTAGATTTTGGAGTTTATACAAAGAAAATTATGGCTTCAGAGCCAATTTGAATTTTTTGCAACCGTTTCCTCGCTTGGCGGAGGTATGCGCTCTCAGAGTGCTCTAGTTCTAAAAGTAACTAAATATTTATATGAACTTGAATGGATCGTACTGCATTTTTTTATTGCGATTTGCTGGTCAACTGCTAAGAATTTAGTTCGCAAGTTAGCCTGTTAGACGCTAGTAACGGGACTGAGCCCGGTTTGAATCACGACAGGGCTTCGTTTAAGTTCGTTATGTTTCTGTTGGAACGCTTGCTACTCTGTACGGAGCTTTAGGAATAATTTTTTCTTTTAATTTCAGTGCGGTTCTATAGAAGTAAGAAAAATCAATAAAATATCTAGCTTACATCCAGATTTTGCTAGCAATAATCTAGAAAAGCATCCAGCATCTAGAATGGAAATATTTTCATCTAGAATCCAACTAAAACATCTAAATCAGGAGGAAAATAATCTAGAGTGGCAGCTATGAGGAGCACGGGCTGTTGTGGTCGTGTTGGCTGATTTTGCGCTGCCATCCAATCGGAAATATATAGGCTTTTATCGGTTTCCTATGACTAAACAGTGAGCGGCACCCGATAACAGCCGATAAATGCCTAGAAGTATCCGATTGTGCTGCAGGGCTGCAAACAATTCAGGCCCCATCTCCAGATCTTAGTAATGAAGCCAGTCAATAAGAGTCTTTAGAATTTACGCGCTTGGGGCAGGATATAACCTAATGTTTGCTTTGTACATGCAATGCATAGTGCCAGCCTCACTACCCCTTTGTCAGACAGCTCGGCAGTTGAAGGGTGGAGCAGATCTCCAGCAATGAGTAGTGGATGAACTCCACATCCGTGCGTCAGGTCCCTTATAGATGTGTCCCCACAGCTGTGCCTCATAGATTTCATTTACCTCACCCGTAAGACCAGCCGACATGTTTACATGGCTAGAATCTCTTTGACTTGGAAAACATTGGCGGGATCTGTATTGTGTCGTGTGGATCTACAAGCTTTCAAGTCAGCTGTGCTCATTTTTGCAGGGATTCTTCACAGCGTCAGCGCCGCCGCAGGCTTCTTGGGGTTGCATGCTGTATGTCATTTAGGGTTTATTACCCTTTCCATGACCCGCAGGCGTGTAGTTCAAATAATTATTGTAGTAATAATATTGTATCTCTCCGTGCTCACTTTGCCTAACCTTACATTCCTTTTCTTCACCCGAATTCCCCGTGCAACGAGTCTCCCTTAATCTCAACTATAACCTACAATACTCTTCCTTTGTTTTTTCTTCTCATTCGGTAAGAGATTGTTTTCTTGCGGGGTAAGCAATAAGATTATCAATTATTGTTTTCTCATCTGGATGCAGTGCCTAATGTATTAGGGGTGCAGCACCCTGAGGTATTCATTTTTAAAACTAACTCCAGGAAAATATTCACAGTTGCCCCTGGATTTACACTAGAGGACAGTCAGTGTTCACCCATTATTAATGACATTTTGTACAAACATGTTGGTTTAACACTTTTGATCCAAGATATGTTAAAATAAAGAAATTTAAAATTAGTAAAGCCATTTTAAAACTAGAGATACTGTGAGTGTCACCAATTAAACTTTAAATAGAGATACTGGTGTAACAGTGCTTTTTATTCAAGACTAGTGGACCCGTGCGTGAAGAATTCACGCAATAACATAAACGTTTGCCTAATGCCTCTAGGCCGGTGCGGAATCTCCTCTTCTCTTATTTGCTTCCTAATTTTCTTCATTGATCCTTTGTCGTGCTGTCATCCTTAGGTCTTCTATATAGACAGGCAGAAGTAACGTCTTAAGGAAAACACTTC
>LQNS02277014.1:528204-550914 GCA_001587735.2 Parhyale hawaiensis | reverse complement strand
CGACCTTAAGTCAGCAGTTCTTTCCGTATTTCATAGTCAGCATTTGGAATAGACTCCCCTCCGATGTTGTTAGTGCGGAGTCAGTCAACGCGTTTAAAAATCGTCTTGACGTACGTATATTGGGAGAGACATCTTCCGCAACTAAGAACTCCTCCTCCGGGAGTTGCAAACACTTAACGGCCACAGCTTCCGAGGCCACCTTAATCCATCTCCTTCTCTCTCCCGCTCCAACTACTCAGTTTGCAATCTCTAAGCTCAGCATGTTAGCAGCTCTTGAACGTGCTTGCGTGCATTCAAGATCGTTTCTTGGGCAGGGACTCTTCACCCCCCCCCCCTCTTTTTTTCTCTCTCTCTTTTCTCCTGTCCTCTATATCCTACTAACGTAATGGCAATAGCTCATAGAGTGCCGGGGCGTATGTTCCGGTGTCTCTTTGGGAATGGGCCTGTTGGTTCATCTACTGCCGCCTATCTAATCTAATCTAATCTAATCTAATCTAATCTAATCTAATCTAATCTAATCTAATCATAACTTTTTTAGTTATCTTGGTGATAGACAGACGGACTGAAAGACAGATAGATAGACAGAGCGACAATCCATTCTGATTAGTTTTTTCATACTACATTGGAGAATATATTTTACATATTTATGTGGAGCTTAGTGTATTAATCAGAGCATAATAATTTGTGTAACAGGTTTCGGTGACTACTATAGTTTCTGAGAGCTACATGACAACCAATTATTTCAATAGGCCAAAGCAGAAAATGTTTATGAAAAAATGCAAAATAGAATAAAATTAAATGCTGCCCACAGTCACAGTTAGCACATATACAACAATCAGTGATCGCTTGATCTACATCCTATTTCTGTAGATCAGTCATATAGGAGCGACTGTATCTCATAGCCTGAGCATATTTGTACATAACAGTTATCAGTATTTAAATAGAGGAGATGGAAGTCTGCTTCTACTATCTTAACAGCAGGAGCACTATGTAAACAGGGTCCATACGATCGATGATTCGCAATCTTACTGTGCGAGTATTTAGGGTTTGCTCCGTCTGTTTTGTTCCGATTCTCGTCAGCTTATCAAACTCCATAGTTAGAATCAGCCTGCTGTGTTTAATATAGAAGAAATGCAGGGCGGGAATTTCGCGCACATGAGATAACTAATAGCGACAAGGACCAGCAAGTTGATGAATTCCTTAAGATGCCCCCCTGAAAATATAGGATCGAATCGCATTCATTAAGCAACATAACTTAAACCGAGGTGCCTAGACTCTCTAACACCCATGTAAATTGACCGTTTCATTATTTGGTGTTGATGAAAAAGTCAGTGCTCACTTAATATCATATTTTTAACAAGGCGCCTCTAAGTGAATTTAGTTATTGTACTGAAAAATTTAATATATGCGTTCATATGCCAAGTATATTAGCCCATTTCATATCGGGATGTGGGGGTTTACTTCAAGGGTTCTTTGTCCTCTTCTTTTCCTACAGGAAAAAAAGCCTTAGTAGCGAGGTAGTCGAGCCTGTTACAGCTAGGCATGATACATCTGGAGAGATAAAGAATACCGTGGTTATAGCAAATACCTTTACTCGACATGCTACGATATGAGATATTATAACTTTTGCAAATTATAAAATCTTCTGCAATCTAACGAGTGCCCATTTCGGGTTAGCATGCGTTATAAGAGGTCAGTTGTAACTAATGCATGGCATAGCCCCAGTGGTCGAGTGAGGAGGATTGCTGCCTGCTCCTTGCCGCAAAGTCCAGGCGTTCTGTTCCCAAGTCAGGGAAGAACTTTTGTTGCGAGACGACGCAGCGTCAGCATTTTTTCTTTTCGCAGACTAATAAACAGGAGCGGAAGCCTGTGAAAAAAAAAGCCGAGGGTGGATGGGGTGGGCGCAGCTGTTGAGAGTTCTCGGTTTGTATAATGCTATAGCTTGGACAATCTCTGATCGACTGCAGCCATGCCCTGCTCTGGGTCCTGTAGAGGTGCTTTATTTGCCACGTATGAGTGGCTTTATCTACTTACGAACTTCTCAGCCAATCCTCGCACCATGTATTACCAAGATCGAAACAATAGTTCATTAAAAATTATACGGCGGTTCTTACGCCATCGACAAAATATTCACTGGCGCAGTTCCTGAGGCGGTTTACGGCTACTAAAGTGGGAGTGCTGCACGGTTCCACAACAGGATATTTTTTATTCTTTCATGAGCTAAACTAGCATTTTAAGCTTGGAAGCTTGCGCTGGCTTTACCGCATCGATATTCACGAAAGAAATTTCAAAATGATAACTTCACTGTGCGCTGGCGTCCAGCCGAGGTGTTTCCAAACTCTTTTAGGCCTGCTTGCCTTTGGCTGTTGCAGGTAGAGACAGATACCACAAAATTAACTGAAAGTATCAAAACTTACGAGAGAGACACATTCGTTTCTTTCTGTGCATCTCTTCAAACCCCGGCGCAATCACTTCTGAATCACATGCATTATCTTGACTCTGAATTTCTGCGGCGCACGTTTCTCGAGTGCCTGAGCCGGCGGTTCATGGCTGCGTATTTTTTCTCGGCATCCTGTGGAAAAAAACGAGCAGTTCTGCCTCACAGCCCTGACGTTTGCTCAGCCAGAGCTCTGCACCACTCGAGTAGCAGCAGAGGAGGTGCGATAGTGATGTGCCTCACAATAAGTTCAGTTAATATGACCTTGAGTCACAACAGTATGGTGCTGCAAAGAGACCAGCCTGTTGCTGCTGCCCAGTGTATGAGGATATGCATAACCTCATACATGCTGAGGGCCGCAGTTAGTGGGACTGCGACGCTTCATTTAGAATCGGTTATATTTTGAAACTCAACAGAACCTACGACGCAATGGCACAAGGACATCTACTTGCGCTGAGCTTTTAACTTCCCCTGAGGTATTTCTATGAGCGTTGGTTTTATTATCTGACTCAAATTTTAGGTATTAAACCCAACCGCATTTCCTTGAGACAGCTTAAAACTTAATCCCACTGTGCTAAATGAATTTCTGATCATCTCCAGTGTAATTGGATGACACTAAGCAACTGTGACATCTCCATGGAGTACTCAATTCAACTCTCCTGCATGAAGTCCGGAACAAAGACTGACGGCAAAGCGTTTGAGCGGCTGCAGACTCCTAACTTTACGTGATATACATACTAAGATTATCATCACACATGCCACTAATGCGGCCAATGCGTATGGAACTTCTGATAACCCCGGCTATGTATTGCCTTTTTGCACACGTATGTTTTTCTTTCCCCGATCTCGCCGACATTGGTGGGAAGCCAAGTTACGTAAAGCACCTGACAAGCAGCGAATAAAAGAGTAAAATTTGACCTTACTACGGATGTTCCCTGCTTAGTTGAAATGGTGGTCACGTCGTCCCTTGTGTGGTGCTGCTGCAGCACACAGCAACAGCCGCACGAAGGAGGCTGTGGGTAACAAAGGCTCGTACATCACACGGGGACAAGGGGCAGGTCCTGAACTGCATTGGTAATGATGCTTGAGGTAGAGATGCTGGCGGTCCGTGCTCTGTTCATCTGTATGCTGGAAAACTGTAGTGTATTAACGACCCATATCATGCAATGATACTTTTGATACAAAGGAAGCTTTTCGATCATATTTTGTCTGTCGTTAGGCTGTCGGATTCCTCGTATCCAAAATTGGGCTGCTAGCAAAACTGGAAGGCTGTGAGTCACACACCACTTGTAGTCTTCGGTTTATTTTCAAGTACGTACCTCAAACCACTAGCACAGAATAGGTAGCTAAATATAGAGATATCAAATTTCCAGCAAAACTAGAAAAGCAGACCCATGGATGGCTACGGCTGCTGTGACTCGTACCTAAAAACTGGAAGCTCAGTTGGGATATGACATTCAGTAGTAATCGATACACCACAGCGTTACTGTGTAGAAGGATGTACACAGGGAGTAAACATAAGTTACCATTACCCCCCTGATTGTGTCCACTGAAATTTTTTCTCTCAGATGGAATCTCTCATGAGGTTCAGCCACCAAGGAGGTTAGCCCAACCTGATAAGTTATCCAGAACTCCCTTCTTTCATGAAACTCTATCCTACTCCCCAAATTTTATCTCTATTTCCTGACAGCCTTCGCTTCCGCAACACAGCTGTAGTTCTGCCCTCTCGTAAAGCGCCAAGCAGGCGAAGGGCTAAACTTGTGTTTTGGGGACCGATTATAGAATGATTTCTATGTGCATACGGATGAAAATTGCAGTTCGTAGTAGGTGTTGATCAGGAGATTCTGGAACCCATCAAGACAACGGAATCTTGGAACTAAACAAAGAGTAAGCCTAAAGTGTGAAACTTATAGCAATGACTTTTATGAGACATACTGATTTTAAACTGCGTAGCATTATATACTTAAGAAAATATTTACTAGGAGAAAGAAAAGTTCGTACAGGTAAGGTTACCCTGTCGCACAGACGAGTGCGACGTAGCCTACCATGTAGCTTTGTTCGCTTTCGAACTTCACAGCCAGCTATCGCAGCCTATAAATTTTATTACTATGAAAGAAACGCTAGAGTATGAAAATATCGGAAATTCCTACGCCATCGACGTAACTACCTCCACCAAAGAGGTCATGTTTTCGTCGTGTATTTGTTTGTCACCAAGCTAACTCAAAAAGATTCGGACGGATCTTAACGAAATTTACAGGGATTGCTGGGTATGTTAGGAGGAATTTGTCTATGATTAATTGTTGGTGCTCTCATTTTCTAGAGCGTCATAGAATTTAATAACTGGGAATGGTCTACCGTTTGTATAGAGGCTTCAGTAAGTAAGTGTCTACTTCAACTATATTTTCTTTCCTGCTATTCTTGGAATAAACTGTACTTCCAAGCATAAAAATTTTTGTATCGCGGATTTATTCACCTACTTCAGCTTAATACTTATTAACTTCAAAGAGGAACTCATTTAGTCATTTACCGGAGCGTGGCGCCAGGCGGGTGTCAAAGTCGTTAAAAGTTCGTTAGCACTTGCCGTAAGTTTGCTCGCAGAGCAGTGAGGGCTAAAACTGCTAATTCTGTTGCCTTTCGGCGAAGAGGAAACCCCCAGATATGAACTCAGTAGAATTGTAACGGCTGTGTAAATTGTTATTGTCTAAAAACTACCTCAAGTATCTAACTAGCACTGTCATCGTTCGTAGGAGCTGAATCATGCAGTATGTCGCTCGTATACATATGGGCTAGGTACCCCGCTAATAGTTACCTCCGCCAAGGAGGTTACGTTTCCATAATGACGCTTTGAGCGACATGTTGAATTGTTTTATTGTTGCCTTCACGACATTAATAGCTAGAAACGTCTGGACGTGCACCACAGCGCAGTATCAAGTTTACTGACGTAGGAGCACAGGCCTGTGACGGAGACGTCGACTGCTCGCATTTAGCCAATCCATTGAGTCTCGTGGGAGTCGCAGCGGCTGCGGTTAGCCAGCGCATTGTGCGGCCTGCCTACGTGAATCTGCCGAGCTGGTGGTGCAGTGCCGCAGTTACTGCTGGGCTGCTTTGTGTTGGGGCGAAGATACTGGATAGAGGCGGTCCAGCACGCGGCGACTGTCGGAGGACTGAGAGCTGGAGTCTTGTTTCCACTGCTGATACCGGTTGGAAGCGGGCCAGTCTTACGCACACTTATTTCCAGGGATAATGCCGGCTGGGTGCGGTCCACTGCCTACTCATAACTCGTTTCCAGTGATAATCCTGGTTGACAGAGCTCCAGTATACATTCATAGTTGTTTCCACTGATGATCCAGGCTCTGTGGAGGCGGTCCAGGACTTACTTATTACTTGTTCCCTCTGATATTTCCAGTTTAAAGCGGTCCAAATTTATTAATACGTTTTACACTAAAGATGCGGGCTGGAGGCGTTCAAGTGTTTGCTGATTTGTTCTCACTGATAAATCCAGTTGGAAGCGATCCTGCATACACTATACTTGGATCCAGTGAGGACACCGGCTGGAAATAGTCCAGCACTTAGCGATTTGTAATCAATATGGTCACACAATTTCCAAGGTATAGACATACCTAAAATAATATTGGAGTCGTAAAGAACCCCAGGTACCCGAGAAGCGGCTCTCATGTTCATGCTACAGCTATGCTTACAACTGCTCATAGCGCACACCACAGCATACAGGGAATAATTATGATGCAGCATGTAAGGAATGCAAGAAGGAATTATTGTTCCATCACCAATTTTGAGACTTAGGCTTATGTTCATTATGGAAACGACTGCTATGTAGGCAGACGAAGCTCCTTAGATAATTCAATTCCTGCATTTCTCCAGCGCTGGGTGTCATTCCGTCCGCAGCCTCTCCTAAGCCATTCCCCGCCCCAGTCATTGACAGCCCAACAACATCCAAGTGAAAGTTTCTGTCTTTCTGAGCATAAAATGTCCAGCGAATAGTGTAGTGTTATGACCATGAGTACGGTCAATAGCGGCATTTAACTTGTAGTAAAGTAACGTAGCGTGGCACAAATATACCAGGCTGTGTTATTTTATTTACAAAGGCTGTTTGCCCCAGTGCGGTCTTATGAGAAAAAGTCTTTCTAGCAAGGTAACACAACCTGGCAAAGAAAGGGTTAAGTGCTTAAATTATTCTGAGCTACAACTTTTGATCAAGTGGGAGAGCAAAGAAATGGACAAGCAGGCAATGACCGAGAGCTAAGTCCAATTAGGCGCCAAAATTAGGCTGTTTAGGCTTGACTTGCTCGAAACACAGCAGGTGCGCTGGCTTCGTCTCGCCGATTCGAGTTGTAGGCTTAATTTTACTATGTAAATTGGAAATTTCAGTCGGCTCAACGCAATTGGGTTGCTTTTAACATATGTACGCATAGCAATTAAAATGACGGAGCCAAAGTTCCTGTCGGTTATTCTGATCAAATAAAGTGGAGCGGGCTTGGGTTAGATCGACTTTAACAACCCCATCGAACATGCCTTAGTTCTCTCTTGTACTTCCCTTAAACGCTCATGGAGCCGAAGTGTAAGCGGAACTCAAAGCATAAAATTGGCGAGCCTCCTGGCAAACTAATCAAATTTATTCCAAGATCTGCGTCTCTGTTGGCAGAAGTACACACACGAGACGCTCATGCGTCAGTTCCTTTCTCGGGAGCCCAGCAGTGAAGGTGCCGTGTTCTC
Source organism: Parhyale hawaiensis (assembly GCA_001587735.2). Taxonomy (NCBI): domain Eukaryota; kingdom Metazoa; phylum Arthropoda; class Malacostraca; order Amphipoda; family Hyalidae; genus Parhyale; species Parhyale hawaiensis. Next base: position 543,746 of record LQNS02277014.1, on the reverse strand, counting down.
AGAACTGTCGGCCGGTGCGGGTAGTGCTGCTGCTGCTGCTGGTGTAGCTGCGACTCCAGCTCCCCACCACCTGCCGCCTCACTGCCTCTGGCACTGTATACATTTAATGATAAAGATAATCAAATGCTTATTGTGAAGGCAAACACAGTTACGGTAATAGTTCGCCACGTGTTACCCTTAGAGAATATTTGTCAACCATGCAACTGCACGTACATTCTTGTAATTGAACTGATAGAACGTCTGGTAAATGTTAAGGAGGAGCTCATCCTACCCTACGGCAACAAACTGCCGCGTTTTTACCCATAGAAAAAATTCGAAACGTTTAAAAACATGCAGTTTCGCGTACACGTTCGTTCTATACAGCTCTCGGAACGCAACGAAAGCTGCAAGTAACAACCAGGCAGCGATCACGTAGGTTGATTAGGGCGGGGGCTACGTGCTCGTGAGTGGGTTTCTAATTACTCTATGCATACTATACAAGACCTTGCTTTCCTCCTCTTTTATACAGTCGTCTCAGCAGCTGGCAAGGATTTTCGATAATTAGCGATTTATTATCGTAGTCATAACTTCAGCAGTTTGAGAGGGTATGCCTTCGTCAAGCTAGGTAATGTTAACGAAAAATTTAAATTGATCCTGAAATGTTTCAGGATTTCGTTTTCATCATTACCAAGATTTGATCATGTATGCCTCTTGACAGTATAACAGTTTCTGTACTTTTTATGAATATTCGTCCATAACTTTTTGAGTTAGGTTACCAATATAAAAGAGGAAGACAAACAAACACGCGGTTTAACGGATCATCACAAAAGTTAATCATCTGATTCTCCTAACTTGCCTAACAATACCTGTAAAATTTATAAAGATCCGTCCATAACTTTTGAGTTATCTTGGCGACAGATAGAAAGATTGCCAGACAAACAAACTCGACCAAAACGTACCTCCATGGAGGAGGTAATAATGCGAGAAAGACCTTGGACAAACTTATGGCAAGGACTGCCGCTCCGTAAGCAAAGTGCTTCGTATATAGCTCGCGTGCTAGCACAAACCTGCGATGGTTGTTATTAAAAGCTTTTTTAAGTTTAAAAAAGGTGAATAATTATATGCTTCAATTTAGATGTACCGTTGTTCCGTCTAGTATTATGTCACTTCGTTGCATGTATTCATCTTCAAAAGTTATGATCGAGTGTTCTCGTAACGTTCAAGCGATACTCACGCATATCTGAAAATGAGTCTGATTTGCCAAGCTAAAAAAGAAACGTAAAACACTGGCTTGTATATAAGTATATAAGTGTATTCTTGCCTGCAGCTCTACTCTCGCAATGCCTCCGTGATCACCAAGAATTCGAGAATCCATTCCCATGGCTAGAATTTGGACTCCAGTCTCTAGCCATGTATATGCGAGTGCATTGATACTGCATTCTGAACAAAATAAGTTTATAACATTGGTACATAGAATAAAAGATCAAGTAGTTAGCATGAAAGGTACTGCCCCGAGGGGCATAAAGAATATTTTCCGCCAGGTGCTAGGGCAGTGTGGTCATTTCCTGCTAGTCTCGCGTGACGCATGAAGCGGCTTCTTGTCTCCAGATAGAGGCGGTCTGCAGGTTTCTTGGTATTGCACTGCCCGGGAAATTTGCTAGGTTTGCATGGTAAAAGTTTTCACCCAGACTTAACGGTCGTTGAGGCAATATGGAAAACAACTATCACCCCGAGATTTACAACACGGAAAGTTAGTCAAATTTAAGTAAAACCTTTGAATCCTGCATGATGGGTAAATTTTGCCACAAAAATGCAAGCATGAGCTGCTTTTATCTAGAATAGAACAATGGTTATTGTACTCTTATAGCAGAAAGGTCAGTAAACACACATAAACAGCTGCGTGATCAAGAAAGTAAGAGTTTTCACCACAGTTTATCCCACTATCGGATACTACTCGTGTTACAACCTTTTACTTGTCTTTAAATATCATCAACCTTGTGTTGTGAACTCATCCATGTTAGTGTTTGCTTTTTGTATGCGGCAACTTTGATGATGAGTAAAACTTCAGCTTATAACTTGTTGGTTTGTTATTGTATCATGGCTCCTGCTGGGTGGGGGGGGGGCGGCTGACCGATGTAAGTTACATCGTTGCTGCAGGTCAATGAATATCAAAGCATCACCGTTTGATGAGGGAAGTCGCCATGATGTGACGATAAACTTACGGCCAATTCGTGGTATTTCAAATTTGAGCTCTAAATATTTGCTGTTAGTGATGACACTCTTGCTGAGATAGTAAATATTTGCTGTTAGTGATGATACTCATGCTGAGATAGTAAATATTTGCTGTTAGTGATGATACTCATGCTGAGATAGTAAATATTTGCTGTTAGTGATGATACTCATGCTGAGATAGTAAATATTTGCTGTTAGTGATGACACTCTTACTGAGATAGTAAATATTTGCTGTTAGTGATGATACTCATGCTGAGATAGTAAATATTTGCTGTTAGTGATGATAGTCATGCTGAGATCGTAAATATTTGCTGTTAGTGATGATACTCTTTCTGAGATAGTAAATATTTGCTGTTAGTGATGATACTCATGCTGAAATAGTAAATATTTGCTGTTAGTGATGATACTCATGCTGAGATAGTAAATATTTGCTGTTAGTGATGATACTCATTCTGAGATAGTAAATATTTGCTGTTAGCGATGATACCCATGCTGAGATAGTAAATATTTGCTGTTAGTGATGATACTCATGTTGAGATAGTAAATATTTGCTGTTAGCGATGATACCCATGCTGAGATAGGTATTTGTTCGCTGCTCATCAGGCGGCAGCAGCAGATCGACCGAGAAAAGAAAGTGGAGATGTTAACAGAGCAGTAGAAGCGGGCGCAACCTCAAGCGCTTAGCGGCTGCAATGCATCAAACTCCGTTGCTTGAATACTAAATACTTTGCATGACACTGTAAATTAGATATTTTTTGTATCTTCAGAGGAAATTGATTGTTGGAATTTCGTGGATAATGTTAGTTCCACGACAATTATTGAAAAAAAATAAAACTATTCTTACTGGACGTTTGTATTTGTTTCAGCGTCCATACGAAACGCTTCTGCCACTCTTGTTTCTTTGGTCGGGCTAGGGTAACTTGAGTGCTTAGCTCAGCTTCCGGTTACAAGTGTGGGACGAACACCACCTGGGCCAGCTGTATAGACGCTCATAGCTGTGACGCCTACACGTGCCCGGACATATGATGAAGTATTTACTTGAAGTTACTGCTGCATGGGTAGCAATTTAAAAACAAAATCACTTTCTGTTTTTCATGCGTTGTTCCAGCTACCCATCCGTCCAGATCCATCACTGTACCCTTCAAGCAGTAGTACCAAGCTTTTTTAGTTTCATTATACTCCCAATCTGAAGACACAACCGTAACTCTACTATACTGACACCAGACAAACAGACTTCAGGGCTGACGTTCTAACAACCTGTTACCACAGACACACAGTTGTGCTAACAACGGTACTGCAAAACAGACAGACGATTTGTTAAGGGAACATGTCCAAGAAACCCACGAGTAGAAGTACTAGTAGTCTGGTAGTTGTCCTTAATGAATATTTTCAATTCCGTCTAATATATTTCAAAGTTGGCAAGCAACTTAGTTAGCACAGAATTGCATTCCATATTGAGAAGGTACATGGAAAGCCCGCTGTCCATGATCGAGTGCACAAAGCTTTTAATGTTTGTCACAACCCTTCCGAGTACTTCGTCCTGCATAATGTAACAATGTCCAAAATGCCGTGTGAAATTCTAAGCCGCCACGGCAGATTCTATAATAGAGCACAGTTTCGACTATTTTTCTTAATTTCGCAAATATATAATATTCATAATATTCTATAGTGCCATGTTTGAATACGTTACGTTGCAGTCACAGGAACTTTTGTTCCTTGGACTTGGAACGTTTCATATTTTCGGTTCTCGAAAGCGGCAAAGGTGTCAACCATAAACGTAAATCACGATTGGTATTCTAAGCGCAACGAAGGAGCGCATCATTAAGTGAATGGAAGTAAAGTCTCTTTACTGTGCATTATATTTATTTAGATATTCACATCAGTATTTGAAATCCTGAAATTTCATCAGAATATGTGGGGGAAATACAAAAGTGCATGCCGCTGCTATTGGAAGAATGAGCTATACTCCATTTCGAATATCAAGGATGAGAGAGGAGGCTGAGCGAGAACAATTGGATTTTTTTTTTAAGAAGATTTTGGAACTTGACAGCTGGGCGCAGAACTTCTAGGGATATTAATTGTCACTCGGCCCTGCGGCCTTTGTGACGCCTTTGCGGCCCTGTGACCATCTTTACGCGCAAAGTGAGGGCCATGTGTATATGTATTTGCATTACAGTCCTCTTAGCTTTGACCAGCCCGCGACCCATCAAGTCCCAGCTCAGTGGACTGGATGTAGCGTACAAAAGATAGCGGAGGTGGGCCAACATTGGTAGAAGCCCTGCCCAGTAAGCCTCGGCAATACAGAAAATGATTCTGAATGGAAGGAATACCGGGCCGGGGACCGCTGACTCCGGAGGGATGCTGCCCAGAAAGAGGTCCGGACGGACACAGACAGTATGAAAACTATACATCCTCACTGATATTGCACGGGCTGTGCTCGTATTCCTACGGTTGAAGTAAGTTCAACTGTGTAGTCTCTCACTACAAAGGCTTTTTTCCTCGTAGGAGTACAATGGGACGCACAACGAACCCTTCTAACAAAATGACGCGTTTGTACGAATAGGGTTAAATGTATGTTATCAAATTTTCAAAACATCTGGAAGGTAGGAAAAAATGGCAATGGGTGTTATTTAATGCGTATTTTATATATAAAATATGCGAATTAATTCAGAGGTACCTAAATTTACGCTCAAGAAACTAAGGGTTCGAGCACTCGCTTCACGACCACTGTGCATGGTTACTCGAGTGACTGTGCTGGCGAAATCAGCAGGCAGTAATTATTGAACGCGTGGCCTCTCACTAAGACAGTGTTTATATTAAAATTAGCTCACTTTCAATCTTAATCTGGCGCCAACATGGAATTGTAGACAGGTCGTAACATACATACACGCTACAAAAATTAATTTGCCAGTCAAGTCGGTTGCCTGTATTTCGTTTGAGGGTAGAGTTTTACCCTAGAATGAGGCATACGTGTATACCCCACATTCAGGTGTCATGGGTAATTTTTATGCATATGACAATTATTTGCCAACATTTCAGCTTCCAAAATGCTTGAAAATTTCTACTGAGGTCCCGGGCGAGCTTCCTTCTAGGAAATTCGCATTGCACAGATAGAAACTTTTAGTTATTGTAGTCACAAAAAGACACCCAAACAAATTTAGTTTGGACGTTTCAAAACATAAATGCTTCTCAATAAATAATTCACCACGAAGAACTTTTCCTAGTTCAAGTGCCAAATGCCCCAACCAATCGTCTATGTTTTGTACAAAAACTAAAGGTTGTCTTTGCGTAGTCTACTGTATTTATTATTGCCGTGGTGTCGCAGTGCCGCAAGAAGGGCCGCAAGCGCCCAGTACCGTAACTGAGGCGGTAACCACAGTACTTACAATAATTACGAACAAAACCCCAGTATATGTACTGTCAGTGTTCCTAGGACTTACAAATCGAAGGACGAGTGTACGGCAAAAACTGGCGAATACCGTCCTGAGCAGGAAATAATTCCAAACTCCGGTTCATATCAGGTTTTTGTAGCCTGGGCATGATCCTATATATACGATGGATTACAGCCAATATTTGAACAGTTTTGAAGGTATCGATAGCGGAAGCAAAATTTACCTTTCCCTTTCATCTTATAGACAGTCGAGAGAGATCGATAATATCTCCTTGACTTTGATAACGAAATTTCGATAACCCTTTTGGTAAGGAAATAACGTCGATAGCTGTAATTAGATAACCAAATCCATGACTTATGTAGGTAAACATCCAACGACAACTATTTTCAGAATTAAAACAGTGACACTTTATTTTACATTTTTCCTTAGCTTAAGTTTAAGATATTTCTTATGAGCTTTTTCATAAAAAAAACACCTGTATTGCTTAGTTATCCACCCAAAAAGAGGAAGTCTCCTATAATATAAATACTTCAATTTCCACGTGTGACATTAGGGTGGCGAGGTAGCCTGCGTTAACCTTCTAAAAAATAATCATAAGTGAAGTGTGCCCTATACCTACTATATTCCTACCGACTAGAATGCATGGTTTGTGTTCTAGGTTTAAGCAGAACAAACACCTGCCTATGAGTCTATTTTCGTACCTAAATTAATGCCGTCTGTAGTAGCTCGTCTTTTGATCACGACACCACGCTAATATTATACCTTAATGATATTAGATATTCTGTAGAAATCTGCCAGTTTTCAGGAATATTGTTTCTGGCTATCCGTGTTGGATATGAAGACTTCAATATTACCCTGGATTCCTGCCATATTGCCGCGTCGGGTCTGCGTTAGTCAGCACCTGTCCAGTTCTGGGTACTGCCCGCCGCTCCTGTCCCACAGGGCGCCGGAAATGCCCGAGGCTGCTGAGTCAGCGTAGCGGTACCTGGTGTATCGCAAGCAACATACCTGATCACTCGCAGTTACCGTAAGGACTGCCGTAAAGGTTACTTGGATGTGTGTTTCACATGTCATTCGGCCGGTAGCATTGCTACTCAGTTTGTAAGTCTGATTACTAGCACTCTACCGGTTCCTCCGAAGCTGGCCTTCAAACGGACGCTCTATCAAAAGTCTTGCGATTTCTTACGCTGCTCTGTCATTTGTTGCATGCAACTTAAGCTGCTATCTTGTTGGTTAATGTGAGGGTGCTACGGTACCCTGCAGCTGTTCACATCTCGAGCACAGATCTATCCTTGCTCTGTGGCGAGCGTATTGCTGCATGAGACGACTTGTGGACCTGCCAGCTCACCTCCGGAGCTGCTGACAAGAACTCCATTTTGCAAGGGAGGGTACCGTGGGCACGTCACTTCCACCAGCATAGGGAACAGTCTCAGGACTTCCCTTTGCAAGAATGTGCTTACTCCTACTCAGTAAAGAAACAGTCTCACTCCCATTCGCTATAAGGGAAAGCTCTCACTACCACACACAAACGCTGCATTTTCACTACCTTTTGATAATGGGCGCATTCTCACTACCGCCACCCAAGGGCAACATTTTTTCCAACACTTGCGCATTTCTTCCATAATATTTTAAACTAGTATACGGGGCAATAAAGAATTTGTAAGCAAACTTAGAAGAAACTACCAAAAAATATTAATACCGAATAGATTCTCATAATCAGTCATAAATTGTAGATGCTTCCTGCTGAATCACATTCGGTAAACGCCTGTTGTAATTCTTAACTCGGGTCATACAAATATCACGTGTAGTTTGGGTCCCTCCTTCTCCGCAGACCGCTCCAGCCCGTAGATACTTATGAGTGTCTTGCGTAAACGCAAACCTTCGGCTCTCGCTCTATATAAACGTTCAGTTGGATTGACCGGTGACTTTCATTGCCATTTGAAATCGCTAATCTCTTTCTCATTCAACAAGTCAGTCATTACTTCAGCGTGGTGTGTCGGGTAGTTGTTATACTTGGTAGTACCATGCACCATCTCCGTCCAAGTTCAAGGTTCTGAGCACCTGGCGTCGAGTTTCTAAGACAAATTCTTCCGTAGCCAAGCCATTACCAAGGTGCTGCCCACATAACTGTGTTATGTGCAAAGTGTGGGACACTCAAACTAACGTCAACGATTTTTTCTGCTAAATCTTTTGTAAGTCTTTCTTTGTTACCCGATGGTTAACTTTGGTCATGTACGCTGACGATTTCCTGGACCATCGGGGGATGGTGGAATTTTCAGGGGCGACATTGTGCCGGGAGACTTGGTGGAGAACCAAATACTTTGTGTTTTTCTTATTATTGAATGAACCGTAGATTTTGGTAGGTTTAATAGACTAGATATATTTCGTAGCTTTTTGCAGCTTCATGTTAATAATGCAATTTTTCTTATCAAAAGACATTGCTTTAGCTTTCGCCACGTCAGACTGCATAGTAATCAACTAATCCGGTGCTCTCTCAAGGATGGCTTCTATAGAACATTGACGCGTGAAAATTATTGGAAAACAGTCTAGAAAAATCTCTAGCTAGAAGTAAGCTACATTACATTATTATCAGTTGAATTTGCTTACGCAGTAACTAAAACTGTATTTTAATGAGATAAAAATTAGCATGATTTTTTGTTTGTATGCTTCGTGTTATTTTCTTGTTCTGGTTTTGAATTGCTTATTACGTTGTATACAAATGTAAAATTTTATGTGCCTCATCTCGTTCATATTATCGAAATGTGTGACAGGACTAGTCCGGGTACGAATACTTCCTGCAGGCACCGTAGCCTTCATTACCGCCGCAAGCTGTTCTCACCCCTCTTGCATTACCTGATTTTCCCACGCATGACGATTCCCGTGTATGCGTTCGACGCGTTTGTTTCAGAAACTACACGCCTTGTTTCTTGCCTTAAAGCGTTGCCGAGGATATGGAGGCCTTGACGTTCGCTGAATTCCGAGAATACCCAAGAGCGGGTCTGGCGCACCCCACGTTTGGCTTGAAGCAATTCAGTTAAGTAAAGCAAATCTGAGACATTGTGTGAGCTTTTCATCATATCTGCTGAAAGTATTTAGCTGGCACCCTCGAATAGCAAATGACAAAGGCTTCCCATATTGGTTCGTAGTGCAGGCTACTTGCATCATCCTTCGAATTCTCAGCTTAGGACAATTACAAACTGGGTTAGACCGAAACCCGCTATTATGTGCTCGCTGAATTTGAGATAATATTGAATAATTGTCGTCATTTTCGGCCGCTCATTTATAGACGGGTGCTATTTGCCTAGCGTTTGTTTTGCAAAAGCTCACTATTAGCACTGAACATCAGTCATACCCTCTATATTAGAGACTACTTAATAAAATAATCTATCATGTTTATAAAAAATTATTATACCGAAACACCTAGAGCAGCAGCCGTGTAGTTATTTCCTTGCAAAGCAAGTTACCATAGCGCACTGAGGAAGTTCACGTGCAGTCCAAGATACCTTCATGAATAAAATAAGCACATTATGAGTATGTCACAAAGTAGTCCTTGGGCATTGTGCAGTTGTTGCATCATTGGTAAACATCTGCAGTGTATTGTAGGTATGCAGCTTTAAGAGTCATAGCAAACCCACGAATTTTTCAGCCACCTCCAGACCCATTACACACTCAACACACCCCACGCTACGCACAGTACTGTCGGCACAGTCTGACCTGGAAACTTTCGTATGATCTCCTTGACCTCTGACTGCTGCGGCGCTCCGTGTCGCTTGCAGTCTGCGCCTTACTGGGAGGTGCTCAGAGCTGCGCGGCTGGGTGCCTTCAGACCTGCTTCTCTTTCTCTTATTTCACAAGTCACAGTTGTGATAGCCTGTTAGGTGCTGTAAATAATGCAACCCAGTCTTTATCGCGCATTGTTCTGACGTAGTGTAAGCGTGCACTTTAGCTACAGTAATGAACGAAATAAATACAGCTTGCTTCATTTCAGTAAAAATAATATTCTGAATTTGAACCTATATCCAATGTCGAGGAACGTTGACTGCTGTACTAGATATGTTTTAGGTAGCTCGCTTGCTCGACTGCTACTCTCGCAGTTCAGCAGGTGGTACATTTTGCCAATATTTTAGATCTTTTAGCAAATTAATGGGCCTGCGAAAAATGCCAGCATCAACCGTTTCCAGGGAGTTGTTGATTGTTGGTCCACTGCAGCAATACCTGCGCCTGGACTTGGGCATCCAGCCCATCATACTCCTCAACTTCAGCATGATGACTGCTAGAGATCAAGCAGCTCTGTACTCATAAGACTATGAACTCACCCAACATGGACAGGACGCATTGGGATGAACCATTGAGCTAAACTCTTGCTTAAAGCATCTTGGGAAGAGAGATCTACCGTACATTCGTCAATTTTTTTGCACTTTTGTTTCGATTAATTCGATGGATGAAATTTTGTGTGACTTATTATGATGTTATTTGAATTGCACATGCATGGGGCACAAAATTCTGAAGAGCTTAGGGCTTCTACAGGCCTTAAACCGGCCCTGTGGGTTACATACAATGGTGATGTTAGGGCGACAGCAATGATGTTTTTTTTTCTCTCGCGCTAAAATTTGATATTTCTGAATGCAAGCGGTGAAGTATTTACGTCACTTGTATTTGTGCAGGAAACACGCATTTTATTGATAGACAAGTGTTTTTCGTACGGAAAAAGACATTAACTTGTCTATCAATAAAATGCGTGTTTCTTGCACAATAACCAAGTTACAGAATCACTTGCCCGCTTGCATTGAGAAAGGGCAAGTTTCAGCACGAGGTCAACATCACGTTGTCGCCCAGAAATCAAGGTCTAGCTACTAAAGTTTCCCTCTTGCAACAGTTTTTTCTTACCTCGGAGAAAACTTTCCGTTCTACATAGTACTAATAATTGATGAAATTGTAGCGTAGCCAATACGATAGGTTCTGCTTCCCTAAACGCAACATGGAGTCTCAAAAGAACAAAAGGAAAGGGAAATGCAGCAATATCAGGCTCATGATTTCCTTTCACAATTATTTTAATCGTGCTTACACGATCAACTACTTGGCTCCTGGTGCTGACATAATGGCAATAGCTCATAGAGGGCCGGAGCATAAGTCCCGGCTACTCTCTGGGAATGGGCCTGTTGGTCCGTCTACTGCCAGCTATCTTATCTAAACTAAGTATTCGTCAGAGCCGCAGCCTACGCCGTGACTGCTGCCAATGTGGCCAAAGTTTTAATGATATGCAACCTCGTTAGTCGCAAATTGAATATTACGGCAAGCAGCGAGAGGGTTGGCGCTGTACTCGTATGCACAGCACTACAGAGGCTGTTGCGATGAACCGTGTCCTTGTTATAATTATTCACTGGACTCACTAAACTGGAGACTATGCAAGTGTCCCACTGCAGTGATCGTAAGCTGGTGCTTCTTATACCTACGTAGCCGGTAGCCTCTGCGCTTGAACTCTGGCGATTCTTCTTTAGACCAGAATGATACTAAACTCAAAATCAAGCTCATTTTATTCGCCCCTTTCATGATTATATGAGCAGCAATAGATACAACAACTCAATGAGCTCTGATGCGCTGAAAAAAAAAAAATCTTCCGTTGATTTTGCATGCGCAATCGCCAAAGTAAACCGCGTTTTTTTGTGACGCATGGCGCAAGCGTTTTGTTAGAATCCATGTTTTTGCGAAGTTATAGATAATTGTCTAGATGTGCAAATTAGAGTTTTAATGAAAAATACACACTACAAAATTATTTTTATTCTTCTATTTTTGGTATTTTTTGCTTTCATTAATTGTTCAAAAATTCAAAATTCGACTTTTTCTTAAGCAAATAGAAATCAGCAGAAGACTGACGCGTTTATGTCGCCGTTTAACAAGTCACCTTTGCTGGAGAAGAATTTACTAGAGCTTCCGTGCATGCCGGGGGCATCGAGCCGAAGTTGATCTTCTCAACACTGTTATGTAAATAAAAATAAAGGCTGGGCTTCGTAATATTACGCCTTGAGATGCAGCACCCTGCACGCAAACCAGATATGACATTGGTTTTTGTGCACTCAAGGGCCTTAGTAAATACCTGTGGTGCAATTGTTTAAACACGCGCCAGGCTCTGTATTGTTCAGCTGCATGCTGCCTGTTGCCATCAGCCATAGCGTGTGCGCACTGCGGCGCAAAATTCTCATGATATTTACAATTCAGTCGCAGTTTTTGTTTTAACACAACATAACCTGTGGCAAAGTTCGGCACGGCACCGCTATTGTGTGCAAATGGGGCGAGGGTGCGTGCTGGTGCGCGTACAGCATAGCAAGTGCGTGCTGAGCCAGGCTTATGTCATAGTAATTGGCACATTAAATGCAGTCGAGTGTCTATCGTGCCTGCTACGCAGCTAGTGCAGAGAGGACTTGTCCATGTATAAAACATAAACTTGGATATATACTACGCAATGCGATACTAACTCCCAAAATGAGTTTTCAGGTTGACTGATGTAGACGTCAATAAAATCATTATAAATGAACAGAGGGACCTACTCTATGCCACTGCTAATTCTTTCAAATAGGTCCTGTTATAAGGCTGATTTATATGCACTTCAATATAATTTTTGTAGCACATGTGGGGAGTAGGGACCTCAAACAACAAATCTTCATAGTTATGTGGGGATTGGTTTGCTCAACATGCGAAGAAGACAAGTTCGTCATTGTAAGATATAAGGTCTAAAAATTACATGTAGGATTATGATGATTTCAAGGTTATTTTGTTGTCCTAATATCGGACTATCGTTGCCCACCGTTGTTTTGTATAGCTGCATTCCCTTGCCATTCAATTAAATTCATTCTTCTCATCACTCTACATTACGAGCTTCGGTGTTGTTTTGGGTCTCTACACTGAGAGAAATATTGTCCCAAAACCGAAACACGCAACTACACGAGCGGACAAAAGAAGAGAACAATTCTAATTTTTTGAAAATAAAGGTTTACCATGTAGAGAAGGTTAATGAAGCTTTTGATGGGGCCCTAAGGAATGTATTTAAGATATTTCTGCAAAATATCAGGACAAACATAACTATATTTAATACATTAGAGCTATCTAACAAACAATAACAAAAATTGAACAGTGCAAAATAAGAGAACGATCATCTCTAAATACAGTTTTACAAGCAAATAACATGGAACAATGGTCAATATTAGGTTTAGAACAACTAGTATGGAGTACTAAAACCTTTATTTTCAATAACTTTAGCACAGCGACGATTACACAACATCACAAGTTTCTTACAAATCTCTGGAGTTATTTTTCTCCATTCCTCTTCAATTTTAGTCCACAGATCCTTTACTTCTGATGGTTGTCGTTTTCTTACATTGTCACCTATAATTTTCCATAAATTTTCAATAGGATTAAGGTCCGGGCTTTGGGCAGGCCACTTCATGACTTCGATATTCTCTTCCGGAAAACATTCCTTCACTTTCTTTGCAGTATGGCACGGAGCATTGTCCTGCATAAAAATTGCTGGCTGGTTTGGTGATGATCGTAAAGATGGTATAACATATTGCTGTACAAGATTGAGATACACATTAGCATTGACACACAGTTTCTTTAATGGCGAACAACGGTCCAACTCCTTCATATGAAAACATGCCCCACACCATTACGCTACCTCCCCCATGCTTTACAGATGTTTTGACACATTTCGGGTTTAGCCTGTCACCTGTTACACGTCTAACATACCGTCTGCCATCAGATCCAACCAAATTAAATTTACTTTCGTCGCTGAAATGCACTCTTTCCCAATCTTCATTTCTCCAAACGATGTGCCTTTCCGCATTTTCAAGTCCTGCTTTCTTATTCTTTTTACTGATAAGTGGTTTAGTGGCAGGACTGCGTGCCTTTAACCCACATGCATTGAGGCGACGAGAAACAGTATAGCGAGACACTTCTATGTTGTTAGTGACCTCCAACTTTCTGGAAATTCCCTCTGCAGTTTCGAAAGGATCCTTCTGGGCATAGCGTTTCATAATCCTATCAACTCGTTCGGTGGTTTTTCGAGGGCGGCCTGCAGATACCGGTGATTCCAGCTGTTTCTTTTCATCGTAGAGCTTCAAAGCACGAGAAACAACGCTCTTGGATCGGTTAACCTCTCTTGATATGGCCGAAAGAGTCATTCCTGAGGACCTGAGCTTAACAATTTCTTCCCGCAGCTCAGGAGTAACTTTCACGTGAGGTGCCATGATTCTAGAATGGTGTAATCGTAAGAGCGGCAGTTTTAGAAGTCATGTACATGAAATTGAACGTTGCCAGATGACCGGGGTAAATGTGAGAATGTCTTAGAGACGATCGTTCTCTTATTTTGCACTGTTCAATTTTTGTTATTGATTGTTAGATTGCTCTAATGTATTAAAAATAGTTATATTTGTCCTGATGTTTTGTAGAAATATGTTAAATACATTCCTTATTGCCCCATCAAAAGATTCATTTACCTACTCTACATGGTTAGCCTTTATTTTCATAAAATCAAAATCGTCTCTTATTTTGCCCTCTAGTGTACATGATGATGCACTTTAGCTAACTTTACTATTATGGTAATAATAATCATTCATTATCTCGAATACCGCGGATAAACCTGACGTAGATTACATTATGACATATTATTCTAAAATTTTGACAATGTGTCACTGGTAGTGTGCAAAACAGGACATGAAGTCCCTTCTACGGAGGAATGAAAAATCTCTCCCTGGCTGACTTCGATTCTCGGGTTCTCAAAGCGCTGGCCTCTCCTTTCCTTCAATATTTGGACTTCTAATTTCTACAATTAGGGCAAAATGAATAACTCGTTTGGTGTAGTTACTGTACGCAAGATAATACATGATTATTACTATAATTACGGGGGAGTTAGTTAAAGTGCATCATCATAATGCACTTGTGTGCTTTGGTTTTGGACGAGCTTTCTCTCCGTGTATGCCTATAGTTAAAAAACACCTCACTGTAATTTCACAACTATGCCGTAAAGTCTACGAGTATTTTAGATTCCTAGTTGGGTTATAAATAAAACGTAACCTATGAGACTATGCCTAAAATTATAGCACATGGGAAAAAACAATGCTGAGTCAAGCTTACGTTACGCATAGTGCTGTTGAGGCAATAATACCTCTGCAGATCTTAGACTAAACATTAAAATTGGGCTTGGTGTTAGCTTTAGCTGACCGCTTTTTAGGTAAAAAAGCGATCGGTATCCAATTAAAATATTAAACACTAGTATCATTTTCACAGCCGGAGAAAGTAAGAATTAGACGCTTAGTCTTCAGTTGTAGAATGTATAATAAATGTTTCGACGCTGGTCTTCTGGTCACATTCCAGCGTAAAGTCTTGAAATATAGCTAGGAAGGCCAGAAAATGTGAGAGAAAGCTAACATACACAAGTGTAGACGTCGGCTTTTTAGGGAGCAAAATTTTTTTGACGCTCAACATACAGTGCAATTTTGAATCAGTGATTTGACGGGGATATTGGACTCATGCGCCTTATTTTGACTGCATGTGAGATGAAATAAAATGTAACAATAGATACTTCTCAATTGCCGCATTCATCTACAAAATGCTCGAGTAAAGCCAATTAAAATATAAAGTATGCCAGACATGTCCACGAAACATAGCCAGCACTTTCAAATCTGGCGCCGATAAGTTGAAGTTGTGCATTCCAATAGCGCTCAGTTGCTGCGACGCAGTTCCATCATTTCACTAGTTCTGCGTATTCGTGCTGTAACTGTTTCGTGCGGATATGTTAGCTTTATTATCTATCTATCTATCTTTATTATACTAAAAGTCTGTGAACCGGTCTTGCTTGTTTACTTGTGTCTTGTGTCTTGTGATCTTGTGTCTTGTCATCTTGTTTGACACATCTTCTTCACTTTTAGATAGGGAAGAAATTCGATG
>LQNS02277014.1:512311-522906 GCA_001587735.2 Parhyale hawaiensis | reverse complement strand
ATCTGTTGACAGTGAGCCGTATGGGCAGCTCCTTGACGGGCAGGAGAGGACGGACGAATAGCGTGTGGTTTATGACCAGCTAAATAAATAAGCACAGACGATCGTGACTATTATTATTATTACTAGTGGCCCGTGCCGTCATTATAAATAACGGCAAAAAATTAACACTTAAACAAAACCCCGACCGTCTTTTGGGCTTCCTCATTTTTCCCCTATCTAATACTGAAAAAAAAAAAAAAGATTTCAAAGTACCCAACTTTTTTGTTCGCCTTTTGAAATGTGAATTTTTTCCTATCTTATTAGTTCTATTTTTCCCCTATCTAATACTGAAGAAAAAGATTGCTAGGTACCCAACTTTTTTTTCGCCTAAAAAGATTGCAAGGTACCCCACTTTTTTTACATTTTGAAATCAGAATTTTCTCCTATCTTATTCCCATAGAGTGTGACAGGAAAGATATAAATATATAAATAAATAAATAAATAAATAAATAAAAACACGACGTGAATTATTATATAGTACTGATATTCAGAAGTTTAAGTCTCCGTTTCTACAACAAAGGCGATGTCACAGAGGAAGAATGAAGGGACACATAGTGTGATAATAGACACGTGGAACCCATGCACGAGAGTGTTCCCACACAGGATCAACGCGCATGGGAACAGCAAGTTGGGAAAGATGAAGAAGAACAGATGGAAGAAAGATCAGTATGAGTAACTGGTGAGAAGGAAGCAAAATGGGCACGAAAGACAGACAAGACGATCGTGATGACGAGCCAACGGGTCACGGGTAGTCTAGTATTATACTAAAAGTCTGTGAACCGGTCTTGCTTGTGTCTTGTTTGACACAGCTTCTCCGATTTTAGACGGGAAGAAATTCAAGGCACTGGCGGGAGGGGTGGGAGGCAGTGGCATTCTTTCCATGGATTTGCTCTTTAATTCGATTGTGTCTTTGATACAGAAGTTTATCTGAGCTGGGCCTCAAGAACGGGCGTGATTAATTCGTCGGTTCCATGGGCAATACAACTGAAATGCGTAACTTATAATAATTTGACTTTGCTTACAACCTGGGTTTCAATTATTTGTTAGAGAAGCAAAGAATCTGTTGATAGTGAACCGAACGGGTCGCTCCTTAATTGACGGGCAGAAGAAGACGGCCGAATAGCGGGTGGTCTTTATGTATATGCCCAGCTAAATAACACCTGCTTTTTTGCGAAAACGAAGACGATCGCAATGACGACTCAATGGGTCACGGGCCGTCTAGTATTAGACTATGAAACTCCATGAACCATGCTTATTTGCTTACTTATTTTATTTATTTATTTATTTATTTATTTATTTACTTGTGTCTTGTTTGCACACAGTTTCTTTACTTTTAGAAGGGAAGAAATTCGAGGGATTATAGGGCACAGCCCAGCCCCCCATACTTTCATGGATTAGCTCTTTAATTCGATTGTATCTGTGATACGCACGTGGAACCAGCCCATGGGTTGCAGAACAATTTCAAAGATACTACGGAAAATACAACTGGAATACGTAACATATAAATTAAATTTGCTTACAGACTGCGTGTTGAATATTCGTTAAAGTAGCAAAGAAGCTGTTGATGGCGACCAGTACGGGCAGAAGTGGCGGGCCGAATAGCGTGTGGTCTATGACCAGCTGAATAACACCTGTTTTTTTTTCGGAAGCAAAGACAATCGTGATGACGACCCAACGGGTCACGGGCCGTCTAGAAATAAACTAAACAACTAAACAGAAACATCCATAATAGCTTCAGGTACCAGAGATCTTGCCTTTCGCGTTATTTCTTTTCAATTAAGTGGAGTAAGAATTCAAGTCCGCTTCGACGAAACTGACTTCATCATTTTCACTATACCGTGTCACTCACAACGCGCCTGGTGTAGAATATGTAGCGTTTACAAAGGAGAATTTCACAGGTCTAAAATTCTAAGAAGACGATTACCGCTCCGCCCCTTTCCGCCGTTTCTTCTGAGCAGGAGCAGTCATAGTTGTCACTTTTGCTAGGGGTGTACATGTAGAGTTTTGGAAAATATCCAAAAATATTTAGATTTTCTCTACTATAATAAAAATATTATCTAGAAAAATATTTATGAATAAAGAGAAGTTTTAGAAAATAATAGCTCGTACATAATGAATTATTAAGCATTAACTACTACATTTAATGAAAATGAAGGTAAATATTTAATTAATCATCGTCATCTTGATAAGATGCAACTGAAAAACATGGTGCAAGTGAATCGTTAAAATCGTTTCCTTGATGTGCTTTTTGATTTGACCAGCGTTTCAGCTTACGGTTTTTTTGTTTCCCACTTTTTCTCGACAATTTTTGGGCCGATTTCGATAATTTTGGTTTATTGAATTTCTAATTTTTAGCTCTACTAGCACGCATACACTATCAGTTCATCCCCAGGTGCTCGAACAACACATTTCATTGTTGAAGAAGGGGGTGAAATGGGCTTGTCATCCGCCCCAAATTTTCATTAATTGTCCAGTCAGGAAATTTTTCATTTAATTCGATGGATACTATCCCTTTTGAGCGGCAAACACCATTCGTTTACCAAACAATGAATTCATAGCCAAGACAAAAAAAAAAACTTTTTACCTGTTTAGGGTGAAAAGTCTTCTCGGGAAACAAAAAGCCGCAAGGAAAAAAATGCTGTAAACTGAAACGCTGGTGGCGGTCGTTCGGTTCTCGTTCGCAACGGGTGCAGAACCACGAATTGACATGGGCGAATGGTTCGTCAGTGCTTCCTGACAATTAACTATATTTCTAAAAGTTACCGAATATTTGTATGATCTTGTATGGATAGTACTGCAACTTTTTACTGCGATTTGCTGGTCAACTGCTTAGAATTATATTTGCAAGTTAACCTGTTAGACGCTAGACACAGCACTGAGATCGGTTTGAATCACGACAGGGCTTCGTTTAAGTTCCTTATGTTTCTGTTGGAACGCTTGCTGCTCTCTACGAAGCTTAAGTAATATTTTTTTTTTAAATTTCAGTGCGGCTATACAGAAGTAAAACAAATTCATCGAAACATCTAGAATACATCCAGATTTTGCTAACAATAATCTAGAAAAACATCCAGCATCTAGAATTGAAATATTTTCATCTAGAATCCAACTAAAACGTTTAAATAGGGATGAAAATAATCTAGAGTGGCACGGGCTGTTGTGGTCGCGTTGCCTGATTTTGCGCTGCCACCCAATCGGAAATATATAGGCTTTTATCGGCTTCCTATTACCAAACAGTGAGCGGCACCCGATATCGCGCCGATAAATGCCTATAAACATCGGATTGTGCTGCAGGGTTGCAAATAATTCAGGCCCATCTCCACATCTTGGTAATCAAGCTAGCCAATAACAGGCTCTAGATGACCAAACAGCGAACGGCACCCGATAACAGCCAATAAATGCCTATAAATATCGGATTGTGCGGCAGGGCTGCAAACAATTCAGGCCCCATCTCCACATCTTGGTAATCAAGCCAACCAATAACAGGCTTTAGATTTACGCGCTTCTGCCAGGATATAGCCTAATGTTTGCTTTGTACATGCAATGCATAGTGCCAGTCTCACTACCCCTTTGTCAGACAGCTGGGCAGTTGAAGGGTGAAGCAGATCTCCACATCCTAAGCTTGCGTCAGGTCCCTTATAGATTTGTCCCCACCGTGGCCTCATAGATGACATTTACCTCACCCGTAAGACCAGCCGACATGTTTACATGGCTAGAATCTCTTTGACTTGGAAATCATTGGCGGGATCTGTATTGTGTCATGTGGATCTACAAGCGTTCAAGTCAGCCGTGCTCATTTTCTTACGAATTCTTCACAGCGTCAGCGTCGCCGCAGGCTTCTTGGGGTTGTATGCTGTATGCCATTTAGGATTTATTACCCTTTCCATGAAGCCCGCGGGCGTGTAGTTCAAATAATTATTGTAGTAATAATATTGTATCTCTCCGTGCTCACTTTGCCTCTTCTTACATTCCTTTTCTTCTCCCGAATTCCCTGTGTAACGAGTCTCCCTTAATCTCAACTATAACCTACACGACTCTTCCTTTGTTTTTTCTTCTCATTTGGTTTGAGAGTGTTTTCTGCGGGGTAAACAATAAGATTATCATTTATTGTTTTCTCATCTGAATGCAGTGCCTAACATATTAGGGGCGGAGCACCCTGAGGTATTCATTTTTAAAACTAACCCAAGGAAAATATTCACAGTTGCCCCTAGTTTTACACTAGAGGACAGTCAGTGTTCCCCGTTAATAACGACATTTTGTACAGACAAGTTGGTTTAACACTTTTTATCGATGATATGTTGAAATAAAGAATTTATAATGAGTAAAGCCATTTTAAAACTAGCGATACTATGAGTGTTACCAATTAAACTTTACAGAGAGATACGAGTGTAACAGTGCTTTTTATTCAAGATAAGCAGGGAAAAAGTTTTTTTTCCAATTTCAAACAGAATAAGTTCAATGCGTAACAGACATTAATAGCTTATAATTAAAATAACTTACGCATGGGAATTTGCCTGTTCCTCAGATGTTCCCACGGAGACAGCCCCTACCTGAACGACGACGTGGTGAACACCTACTGCTGGATACACCCCACCTTCACCCTGCCACGGTACCTACACGGTGAGTGTTCTGTCGCTCACCAGTGGGTACAGTTAATGTTAATCTTTCGTGCAACGACCGAATTTACCAATCCTTGTGTCTATTTTCAACCATATATATGCCACAAATAAAGTAATCATTCAATTATATTACAATGCAGCATGATAAAATTATTGTAGAGCCCAATGTACCTGGAAAATTGTATCGTCAAACAACGAGGAATTAGCAGTACAGTAGCAGAGTATTTATAAAAGTAATAATGGTGAACGCAATCATATTACACTTTGTGTTATGTGCCTCGGTTGGAGAGAAAAGCGTGTGAGCGAAGACAGAGGATAGCTAAGACAACTATCACTTTGAGATATTATTCCAACAGTTCTCAATAGCGAGCAATGGCAACAAAAGACCCCTTTTTTGTTGACAATAAACGGAAAAAATCCATAAAACAAAATTTGCTTGTGTAACTAAGTGAGTGACAACTTTTTCACTCAGGACTGCTGAAAACGGTGCCATCTTTCCTTCTCTATTGAACAAACTGCAGTGCATCGTTGATTGCCTCGGTTTAAAATTAGTAAAATTCCCTGCACATCCTATATGAGCAGCTACATGCATGGGACCTGTACCGCACTATATGCTAATTCAGGGACTGTCTTGATGCGTAGTTCCTCCATGAGCAGTGTTGAAGCCATTTGCATCAAATGCCTGTTGAATGTAAATGACTATCATAAATAAATAGTTGCCATGGACTGCCATTAAGAATTCAAAGCAAACATGAAGCAGTGTTTAAGCTTGTGCTCTAACGATGTCTAATTACAGCTGTGTGACAGCATGATACTCAATGTGTAAGTGGCACTGCTTGTAAGAGTACACTGCAGTCTCTATATATGAGTCTAAAGTATTCTGAGAATTATTGCACTGTTTTTACGTAACATATCTGATGCAGACATGAGAAAACAATGATTCATGTAGTAGATGTAGTATTGACTGTACGGCCCTGCATGCTTCGTTGATGTCATCAAAACCCAAGAAAAATTTATTTAACTATACTCGCCATGTGAACTGTCCAAACTTCTCCTCGACCCTGTTGGTCGACCCTGCCAACGTTTGAGTGCATCTTTGAGGCTGTGACACAAAGTCAGTTACATTAGAGTATGCATATGCGCTACCTTTGCTCAAATGTAAGTACGGCACTGTAGTGCAATTATGGCCCAAATGCAAAAACTGCTTCGTTGCAATCGTGTGTTTTACTGCGCGACTCAGCGATGTAAAAGAGAAGAGCATATGTGCTACGTAGCAGTGTAAGATGAGGTGCTCATCGCGAAGCTGGTAGATGGAAAGTAGAAGTGCCAAATGCGACTATAGGTCGTGTCCATTGACAGTCTAGCGTAGTAACCCATGGCCTGCTACTTAATTGGTAGCCGTATCAGCCATTTGTGACCTAGAACTCCCAGGTGGTATAATGAGCGGAACTCTCTCGAACTTGTGTATGCAGCTAACATACGCTCGAAGAAAACAATCTTACCTTGATCTCTGAGTAGGTAAAGATACCTGTTACAAGCACTGTCTTTGGGGGCAGCGATGGTCGCGATACCCCGTTACTTACCAGCCCTCTCATCGGGTATTAACATATAATTGCCTTAGATTCCTCTTAAATATTTCTGTTAAGTTATAGTGAAACTATTACAATGCTGAGCTCAATACACGCACTTGACGCACTCCTTTGCAAATATAAGAAAGAAAGTTTGGTTGAACGCCAGGTAATGAATGTTGGACGCGCCGTAAGTGTGCATGATTAAAACTCTAGGCTCGACGCTCCGTAGAATTGCAAAGCACTTAATCCTGTGTTGATCTTTCTGGTTGTTGGAATATATTTAGCAGGACTTTGAGAGTATGAAACTCGAAACGTGCAAGCAGAGCGAAGCAGAATAAGCTCACCTGCAGTCAAAGCACAGGATGTATTTATACAGTCGAGAGCTGCAACTGTCGGTATTGTACTCGTATGTAGCCTACTAGAGATTCCTGGAAATGTGTGCCTAAAAGTTAGGTTAGATACCTAAGTAATAACCTATTCTCAACTAAAATAACCTAACACATACTCTCAGCCTTGCCACATTCTATACCAGAGCCCAAATTTATCAACGTAGATACAAGCTTGCAATGCATGATGCGTAATGTATATCACATTTACCACTTGTAAGCGTGAGAGCCCATAAGTAACATGCACCGAGTTCACTCTTTAGCTGGGTGCACAGGGGCGTATGCAGAACGTTCTAGAGCTACGAGTACAGTTACAAGCGTGGGATTCAAAGATCGTGTTTTCCCAGAATACTGAGGCTTTGTAAGTTGCACGACAGCAGATCGTACATGTTGCAATAGTGTCAGGGCTCAGGTCTAAGTCAGGCCGAGTTGCAAGCAGAAGAGCATCGCTCTATTAAGCCCACCTCCAATGGTGCGTCACTTGTTTATGCCCCTGCCATCATCATATTCTGATTGTAGCTCCAGTTTCTAGCAAATTTGCAACAACCATGTCGAACATTCAGAGGCAGTCGGAAATGAAGAGGCAATTATCTAATGTACCCCAGACTCGATAATTAAGAGACTGTATCTCCAGGTGTACATACCGCCTTAAGGTCTGCCTAAACTTCAGTCTTTTGAAAGTGTTCACTTATCCAAACGTCCGAATGTCTAGAAGTAGCGTTGTAAATAGGACGGTGTGTGCTGGCCATAACAATTTATAAAAATAGGTATTAGCCGTCAGATCACTTTCCTCGGCAAGTATCATTGGCCAATAAAAGGATTTATCTTCAAATTTAGAGCGAAGTAAAACTCAGAAAACCCTATCATTTTCTGCCGTTTCTACGGCACAGTAAGGCATTCAGACTCTTGGACGAGTGAGCACGTTGAAAACAATAAAAGACTAACGTGTAGAGGGTAGACCTCTCCCTTTAGAAACATGCAAGAGTCTAGTAAAGAATTTCCAAGTGCGGTATCATTAACTGCATGAAGGGGGCTTAGCTCTCTACGCCGGTGCGTCCCAATCCGAAATTTTTTAACTATAACTCGATGTCATCCAATACTGCCACATGCATAGTTGTCGGATGAATTCCCCAGAATTTTCGATAGGGACACGTCATCGGAGAAGTCATATTTATTTTATCGTTATTTTCTGTGTCGTAGGTACATTTAATTGTTCAGAGCCTTTTGTGAAGAAGATGGTGTGCGGAGATCACGTTCTGCACCGGCAGGAAGAGATCACACGCCTTGCAGCATTTGACTATCATGGGTATTTTCCTAGAACTGAGGTGCACGTCAACGGAAAGTGAGGTCATGTACTGGTATGACGCAAGACTGGGAGTACGTATGCACTTGGGAAACGTGCGAGAGACGAAGCTGCTAACCCTCCGGATGGCGCTGGCGACGCTGGCAGAAATCTGTTTCCTGTAGACGGCCGAGCCACGATATCTTTTGAAATCAGCGTCGGGTGATGTTCATTTTTTGGGCTGATGCAGCCTCTCATATTATTCGTGTGTGTTTATAGATATTATGGAGGTGGGCGCCTGCGGCCACACGGCCTCCCGCTTCGATCTTGGCTTTCAATATTGTTATACAGACGAACTCCTAAACGGTTGACAAATATTGGTTCCTTTCCGAGAGAAGTCTCAGTGTCTTCGAGATGACGTATTCTGCTGAACGCTTGTTTCTCCTTCGTTAAAGAATTTTTTTCTTTTAGTTAATACCCCAAGAAATCGCTAAGCTTGCTGCAAGATGCGCTACCAATAATGTATTACTGAATTGTGCAGCTGGTCACCCAATACGGCGCTGGTATTGCCACACTTCCTGCAGATGTCGCTGAATATACAGTCTCCGTTTCAGGAACTTTCTCTATTTCGAGAGATCTTAGTCTGAGGGATTCTACAGCAATATATAGCTGTTCTTGAAGTTTACAGCAGTTTCTTGCCAGCTTTAAACAATAGTAATATTATTTTTACCATTAGTAAAAACGCCACAGTAGAAAGCATACCGCCCTTAATTGCAGTCACGTAAGTCATGGCAATCATAACACAATCGACAGAGGTTCTAGCGGCCATTGTTCATATGCACAGTGAGGGAGAGGTTACGCAGCCATTGTCTGGCAGCTGAATACACAATTGTACATCCTTGTGCTATTGGTTAAATAAATAATACGTAAGTGCAAGGAGCGCAGTGCAACTGACACTCTAACTGGACCTGACGCCCTCACCAGATTTCGAGCAGAGCATGTTGCCCGTAGAATTGTCACACTTGTGGGAAAGCAGCTAATTTATAAAGAGCTAGAGTACAAGATCTCCAAAATAAGGAAGCACGCAGTCGGTATGGATTACGGTACCAAAATATTCTACTAACGAAGTAACTTCATGTGAAGTCGCAGCAGAAGTTTACAAAAGGCCTGTGTAAGCGATGATTAACTTTTGGTGAAGATCCGTTCATCCGTTTGTTTGTTTGCCTCTTTTTTATTAAAATGCCATAACTGAAAAAGTTATGGACTGGATTTCATAAAATTTGCATGAGTTGTTAGATATATTACAAAGAGTAAATGATAAACTTTTTGAGACGATCTGTTGGTCCGTTTGATTATTTGTCTCTGTGTTTAGTTTTGAGTTTGTTAGCAAAATAACTCAAAAAGTTTTGAACGGATCCTTAAATAATTTACAGGAATCGTAAGAAATAAATACTCAAATTTTGGCTTAGATCGGTTGCTTCGTGTGTTCGACTAATGTTTCTCAATATGTTTGTTAAAAAATAACCTGAAAAGTTGCCCGCGGATTTTCAAGAAAATTACAGAATCTTACAGAATCCCCGAGTCGCCCGCTTTCAGGAAATAATCCATGTTGATTAGCTTTACCTAGTCCAAAACTTTGATTCTAAGGAGTCGAGCTACAAACGCAGCATGGATCAGACCTATAGATCGAACGTTTGCCGAATAAAACAGTTGTGTTCGGTTACGTACACTTCTGGTTTGCATGTTACAAGCAATGACTGCACTGGTGAATACTGCCTATACTGCAACTAAACCGCTGTACCTTAGCTGGTGCAACGTTGCCTTTATCTGGTTCGCGTAGGTTTTTAAGCTCCTCAACAAGCGCTAACTGCATGAGCGTTGCACGTTAATAAAGCACTTTCGTTACTGTCGTAGGCCAGGGGGCTGTCGTAAACTTGGCCCCGTTCACCCCAAAGCTCACTCCATGCATTTGAGGGCCGAGCGGACGATGGGTTTCTGATTACAACATATGTTGCCTTCGAGCGTGGACTTGAGCCTACAGAAGCTTGATACCCTCCTGGATGGAAAGTCTTCGATGAAAATGCTCTCTATTTTGCATATCTACATGTATCCATTTCCCTTTCTTTACCCTCTATTTTATAACCCAGATAACAAACACATTTGTGTAAATTACTGAACGCAAAACTCTACTCTCAGCCCGGCTATCTGTCGGGCTGC
Source organism: Parhyale hawaiensis (assembly GCA_001587735.2). Lineage (NCBI taxonomy): Eukaryota > Metazoa > Arthropoda > Malacostraca > Amphipoda > Hyalidae > Parhyale > Parhyale hawaiensis. Next base: position 512,795 of record LQNS02277014.1, on the reverse strand, counting down.
AAGATTTGATTGCCAAACCCAGTAAAATCTACACGAACTACCCTGAATTAAGTGCCGCTTAAAAGATTATCTAATCTAAGAATGACCGTCGTGTGTTTATATATTTATATGTTTGGTGTCACGCTCTTAACGAAATAGATAGGCGGAATTTAGCCCAGGTTGGAGACTCTGGTTGTCCTCTTAAGCTCCATTGAAAGTGGTGGGCAGAAATTAGGCCGGCTTGCAGAAGATGGCAAACGTATCTTAAGCAGGGACAGTTGATATTCCAATAATGAAGACATCGTAGGCTTACTCTGATTTGTACGAGTATTAGCTTCTCCATACATCGAATCTACGGCAAAGTATAGGGCGACCTATATGTCTGAATGAACTTCTTGCATTGCCGAAGTTGAAATCGTAGCACTGAAGATATCTGAAGCTTCCGTTGGCACTCTCATGCTTCTTGATTCGTAGTTTCTTCCCACAGATGATTTCGTTGCATGAG
>LQNS02277014.1:477582-489527 GCA_001587735.2 Parhyale hawaiensis | reverse complement strand
GAATTACTATTCGAAGCCTCTCAAGCATTCTTCCAACTCAAATACTAAGTATTCTAAGCTGTTTAGGTATACTTCCAAATCGACTTCAAAGTATTCATGTTTCTCGACATTCCACTGTAAGTGTAAGGCTTTAGCGAGAGCTTGAACACTGAGATGGTATTCTTCCGAAAAAGTTTGTTTCTGGATCTGTTGTAACAGTTTTCTGTTCGCTTTAGGTACTTTTCTACCATTATGGCAGGTATTTGCATATGAATATATTTTTAATTAGAGCGCTCTGACAGCGTATGTCTCCGCCAAGCAAGACAACGTTAACGAAAAATTCTAGTTGTTTCTAAAACTAGGATTTCTATTTGTCATCGCCAAAATTTGTTCATTTGTGCTGCTTAACATAATGACAGCTTCAGACATTTTCTTGAAGATCCGTCTGTACCTTTTGAATTATTTTATGAGAAACATTTTGCCATACATTAGTCAGACACACAATCAGACTAACTGATCATCACCCCCAGAATTTAGCTGGATGTGTCTTTTAAAATTATTAACAATATCTAGAAATTTCATGTAGATCCGTTCATAACTCTTTCAGTTATGTTACTAACAAACATAAAAACAAACATAGAGACAAACAAAGACATGAACAAACAGATAAACGAAAAAAGGTCATTTGCTCTAAACAACAACACCATCAGCTGCAAATTTCATAAAGATAGGCTTAATACTTTTTGAGTTATGCTACTGACAAATAAGACGCATACAAGCAAACAAACAAACGATTGAACGGATCTTCACCAAAACTTAGTTATCTGCACCTCCTAACGTACATAAAAATCCCCGTAAATTTTGTACGAATCCGTCCTTAACTTTTTGAGTTATGTTGGTTAAAGACAAACATACATACAGCCTGGCAAATATACAAACAAACAAAAAAAACGTAACTTCATTGACCGAAGTAATTAACTGTTGCCCAGTTTTCTTTGAGGGGTGTACGTCTCGATCATTGTAAAGCTTCGAAAGTTCAACTTGACTGCTCTTAAAATTTATAATCGCTGGGAATCGCCGCAATCAATTCACTGTGAAAAGGAGTAAATTCTGATGAAGCCAATGCCTGAAAGCTTTACTTATTATAAACTCAAAATTTTTTCAGTTTTTATATAGAAGACCTCAAGAGTTTGTGGAGACGTTTTACATCAGATGCCCATTAACTGACGCGTGTCCCTTAAGTAGTTACTTTTGGTTAGGTGTTCTGCAAGGATGTCGCGACTGGGGGAGAGGGGGGGAAACTCCCTTCTCCCCCCTCCCAATAATTTCTGGTCGGGCTATAGGCAGCATATTTTTGACAAAAGCAGTCGGTACTTTTACGATAATCGTGCCAACTTAGCTGTAAAATGTACCGACTAACGTCGAAATTTACCGTAGCCGAACATCACCAGTGGAAAAAATTTTCGCGCTGCGCGCGGATCGCCTTGCCGCTTCCACAGTCACACCCGTCTTTCAATATAACCAAGCATGCACTAAGACTGTGAGAGGAGGATGTCTGTCTCATAAGTTTCAGTTAGGTTTCTGTCAAGTGATATTAATAAAGACTAGGTAGCCATATTCGGTAAATTTATAGCTTTTTTGATAGGCATGATTATAAGCATACTAAAAAATATGCATATAATTACATATTTAGGTAAAAGAGAGAGATTTGGAATTTCTTCGTGACATTGGGCATAATTGGTGATGCAAAAAAAAAAACGGTAACGCTGTTGACAGTACTGCACAGTGCACAAAGACAGTCTGTGGCTACACTGGCGTGATGTGAATCTGTTTCAATAGCAACCTAACGTCACTTTTATTTTCTTAAAGTTCAATGAGATCAAACTTTTTCACTTTTATTACATTAAGATTATTTTGTATCGCTATATTATCAATTAATTGAACTTATTTAATCAAATAAAGTGAAGTAGCGTGATTCATGGTGCGTTGCAACAAGCCGTCACGTTACTGTTCTGCAATGTTCAATAATTTTTTATGTAACAATTCTTTAACTGCTTCTAATTAGATAAATATAAACTAAAACTTATAATATGCTCTTAATGTATTCCATTGGTGTAGAAGTAATTTAAAATGTACATTTAGATCTGCGCTGGTTTTATTACTTTTGTACAAGTCTAAGTTTTATACACGTAACTTACGGGGGTTACGGCGTGTGTATCTGCGTGCGGTTCACTAAATCACATCTTTGTCATATTTTCAATTTGTGCTTTTAGAACGGCATTTATCCTAATGCGTTGAAACAGACTCGTGTTATTCTTATCTTCAAGTTAGGTAGTCCGAATGATGTGGTTAATTATAGACCTATATCTAATTAACATAAAATAATACTTCTTCTGGATTACGAATGGCCCGTGTCTCGTACGTGTTGTTATACCAAAGAATTTAATTATTATTTCTAAACGGTTGCTCGATGTTCTTTGATTCTTGTGCTAATGTTTCGGCCAGTCTCTCCAATGTACGTTTAATCACAATTTTGACAATTTAGTTAGTAGACAACTCCACTTAAATCCGATGGTTTCTTAGCACAAGAATCAAAGAACATCAAACAAGCGTTTAGAAATAATAACTAAATTCTTTGGTATATCAACACGTACGAGACACGGGCCATTCGATCAATTGGTCAGACTTTCAAATTCTATAGCAATGTTACCTGAAAAAATAACGACGCATCTTAGAATCAACGTTTTCTTAATTCAATCAAAAATGTTATAATAGATACCAATAAATATCAGAAATCTATAGACATATAATAAACAACTTGTTAATTTTCGACCAGCCTCTTTAATTATGTATAGTGTTAATATTTCAAATGTATCTTTGATACTAAGTAGTTTCATATCATAAGTAGCGGATCTAACAATTTTGAAGTTCCCACCTTGACAATGACATTCGCTAAGAATGTCGAAAGCTTGGTAAAAATAAAATTCGTAATCCAGAAGAAGTATTATTTTATGTTAATTAAATACATGGAACCTGGATGTCCTTTATTTACATCGATTAGACCTATATCTACGTTATCTGTCTTCAATCAAATTTTGGAGAAATCCGTTCATTCGAGGCTACAAACTTCCTTTCATCACATAACGTAATTAGTGGTCAGCAGTTTAAAAAATTGCTTCCGAACTAAATCTAATACTATGCTAGCAATTTTTCATCTTCTAAAAGCTCTTCTGAAATGCTTTCACGATGAAACATATGGTATATCCTTATTTCTAGATCTTAGAAAGGCGTTCGATACGGTAGATAAATCACTTTTACTTAAAAAAAAGTTGATCATTATGGCGTTTGGAATGCAGCTAATGCACAGCTAAATAGTTACCTGTCCAACAGGAATCAATATACACTCTGAAACGATGCCAAATCACATATAATACCTATTAATTCGGGTCTTCCCCAAGGAAGCATTTTAGGCCCGTTATTATTTAATGTTTTTATTATTGATATTACTACCATTGGTATGAATTGTGCTTTGTATGCGGATGACGCAGTTTTCTACACCAATAGCAGTAATTTTCAAGGTGCTATAACTGATATGCAAACTTTTTTAAATGTGTTGTTTGAATGGTTAACTCAAAATAGATCAACTGCCCATGAGAATAAAACCAAATTAATGCTTTTCTCCTCCTGTCCTCACCAACAGTTGCCACAATAATCTACTAGAGTGGGTCCCACAATTAAGATATCTTGGACTGATCCTGGATGAAAGACTGAGTTTTAAATCTCACATTGAAGAAGTAGGGCGCAAGCTTAGCAGGGTTCTCGGCATAATCCATGTAATATCCAATTATTTTGATCGTGAATCATTAAAAATAGTTTACTACTCATTGGCTCATTCAGTGCTGGTCCAGAATATCATCGTTTGGGGCGGAGCCCCACCTTGTCACGTTCGCAAACTTTAAGTAATATTGAATATTATACTGAGGCGAATACTATGTGTTAGACGTAACGAAAACAATGTGCCTGTACAGAGTTGCAGTGAAATGTACTCGTCTTTACAAATATTGCAATTTCAGTATGGTTACAACTGTTCCTTACTTGAATTTTGTTCGATTTGTATGTCATAATCATCCTGAAGTATTTCTAAAGTATTTCAGTCCCTTTATTCCCCAACAAAATTACGAAATGAAACGTTCTGTTCTCAATTTCCCAACTGTGCGTGTTGACGTTGAGAAACGCGCTACATGCAGTATTTCAAATTGCAACGGTTCTCAATTAACTTCCTGAGTATTTATTAGATACTATTTTTGATAATGTCTTAAAAAAACGTTTTAAAGAATACGTCATGCAATTGTATTAGCTTTTGCTCAGTGTTGTCCAAAAAGTTTGTTTAACTTTCAGTGGCTACACAGATGCATTGATCTACAGTGTACAGTACTACTTTGCCAAATACTTGTAATGTATCAAATGTATCTGAGTATAATAAAGCTATCAAACCGATCACCAGTCACGCAGTGCCACTGTGTGGGTGAGGTTTGATTGAGCAGCTGCGCTGCCTGTGCAATATTCTCGAAATGTTATAGTGCACGAGTACTGTGTACCTATATTTTCCAGTCGGTAATATGACTGACAGTTAACGTCAGTCGGTATTTTACAGTGCCCTCCCCCAATGCTATATACTTCGCGACATCCCTGGTGTTTTGTTTATTATATCTTGTTCTTAAATTGGGACATGACCTGTATTGAGTTCTATGTTTAAATCACTAGCGAACAAAGTGAGAGAGATGATCAAGTGTCCGTTCTGTGCGTCTATATTTGTTAGTGTGTATATCTTTTCACCAAAAACTACCAGAAATAAGTGAGCTATCGTTATAAGCTATTGTAGGCTGTCTAATGGATTGACCTAGATGTGAAAAATGGCGACCTGCTGACTCAGCCCCTTCAGCTCAAACCCCCTCTCATCGCATCGGAAGTAATGATTTTACGACATGAGGCGTTCTACAGCTTGTCATTCATTTGAGTCGCCGCATAAAAAACTTAACATTATGAGAACTACGAGGTTGGTCCAGAACAAATTTTTCAAAGCGAATTTATTAATTGTTTAACCTCTTCTTGTAGATATAAAGTAACTCTGTGTTTAATTTGTATAATTTTCTCTGAGATTATCTAACGTTTGCCCAAAATTTTCAAAAACTTTACCCTCATATTTATCCCACCTAACGGTCACCTAAGAGAAGGTTTACTAGATGAATTTCATGAAGGTGTTGGTGCAAGTGCGGAAGCAAAATTTATTCACAACAGTTATGAGGTTGATGGAGGTGATTTCTCGCTTCCGAAGTTGTGAGTGATTTGACTATGAAAGAAAGTAAAAAAATATAAAAAACATGATTCCGCATTGTTAAAAGCTCTTGTTCATAGAGAACCCAGCCATTACTAGTAAAGAACTTACACTGCAGAACACCTAAATGTAGCCCATTCCGCCGTGATAGGCGAACAAGAACATGTATTTTTTGCCTCACATTTTTAATAGGGCATTACTTTCGCACCAACCTGACACAGTGATGGAAATGTAACAATAATACTTACAACCCCCACCAGCCTTAGGTGAGGAGGGCCACTACGAGTCGTACGGCAGCGACTTCAGTGGCACCGGCACCTACAACAGAGACAAACATGAGCGTCGCGTGCACACCTACTACCAGTGGGTGCCTTTCGTGCTCTTCGGCATGGTAAGTACTGTACCATGTACGGTAATACTGTACCATGTACGCTCGCGAAATTTGGAGTATTCGGCAAGTCTCTGTCCTCTGGAATGCATGAGAGGAAATAAAAAACTTCCCGGAAAATTTTCTCAAAAAGCTATTACTAAATAAACCAATAAAATCAAATGTAGATGGAAAGAGCTTCTAAATCAGGATTCTGTTTACAGCGCCTGATGGCATCTAGCAGAAACGCATTCCCTTGGGAGCGAATTTACTACTTTCGGCAGTGCAGCTGCACGAGGATCTGATGTTATTTTCCCTTCATCAAACACAATCCAATTATCAGCTGACAAGACTGAGAGCAAATATGAGCAGAGTTCCGAATTAATGAACTACACGCCTCAGGGTGTCTAACATGCGCTACACGCAGGCGAGGGAGTAAACGATTTTCATGTCCGGTGATGAAAAATTCAGCAAACAATTGAGGAGAATAAATTTATTAGAGAAAACCCTGACAGAAGGCCGGATATTACATTTGCAGGATTACAAAAAAGTAAATAAATAAAAACTACAAAATTTAGCGCGTCTTTTGATATCCCTTAACGCAGTAATAAATTACTTGGTTTTTCTTCCACTGAACTCACTTATGTGATCGTGAAACATTTTCCTTTAACAACCAGAAGAGTATCAGTCGGGTTCGCGACTAGCACTGGGTGCGGTGTAAAACTAGGATTATAACAATAATATGATTGGCATAGAGTTGCACGTGCTCTAGCCAAATATTTATGTAATAGCTCGTGTGGTATCTGGGGATAAAAAATATTAACAAAATCTACTCTTGCTTCACCTAAGGCCTTAATTTATTATAGCCACGCTAAGACTTCCAAAAATATTGTACGTAGGTATGTATGTATGACTGTAAATATCCCTAGAGCACTGTACTCCAACTCTGGGTTTCCATTTTACGAACTGTGTTTGGCGGGCGTACCACAAGCCATGTAAGAGGTTTCGTTTATTCCTCTGGATTCAAAGCTATGTATACATAACATCTCTTGAAAACATTACCATGGCTGGTTATACTGACGCCCACTTGTTTTCTATGAGCTGTCACAATTGTAAGTATCATTCTTCACCGCCTAAACTTCTAAATAAAAGCACTTTCTATTTACTACCTGAGGTGGGCGCATGAACCTTTTTTTGGGTCCCGAATCCGAATCTTCGCCGGTTATGGATTCTGAGCCTCCGAATAGCTAACCCGATTCTTACAATTTCGGTGCGAATATTTATTCCGAACGTTTGTTCACCAACCTCCGAATTTTTTAAAAATAGCAAGCGAACCTTAATTCCGATACCTTCTGAACATTTCCAAGCCGAAATTTTACTTATTTCGAATCTCTGAATCTAAATTTAAAGCTCTGCGTTTGAAAAAAAATGTTTTAAGGATATCTACATTATTCATTAAACAAATTATTACTAGAAACACAAATTATTAATAGAAGACAATCCCTAACAAGCGTGCTGATTAGCTGGCAGCCATCTGTGGTCACAACATGACGAGTGTGTGTGGTACAGATGAAGCGACGAGTTAAACACCACGACTAAATTTCCAAGTTCAAAGCAGGGCAGTCCAGGCAGGACTACTAGTCTTTGTTTCGCCTTACTAACACACCGTCACACATGCTTGTATATCGAGCACATCCGAGCAGTGGTCATTCGAGACACACACGCCCATACTGAAATAGAAGTAGAGAGAAGTAATAAAGTAAAATAAAATGCTAATGGTAATAGGCATCTCTAGTTGTTATTGAAACATAGGCGTCACCACATCTGTATGCCGCGAAGTTGAAAACCCATGTTTGGTCACTTTCACTTTTCGAATTTTCACAACTTGCAGTATTTCTGTGCCCTCCTTCTTAAATGACTTAATTGTGCTCATAGCAGTTTTCGGCCCTTCGCATTGAGTTTTTTTTTTTAATTTACTCCCATCCTATGAGGAGTATGATTATCATTTAACACCTCACTCTCTACTCGCAGGGCTGCTTCTTCTACCTGCCCCACCTTCTTTGGAAGAGCATGGAAAGAAAGCAAGTGGAGTCTCTTCTGCAGGGACTCAACCTCACTTCCATGGACGACGATGCACCTGCCAAGAAATCCAACATTGTCAAGTATGAACGAGCAAACTACGAGTAACTTAAAATATGTAAATGAGTTACAACTGCTTAACATGCCATAATATAGATAACTGTATTATTCTCTTCGTTATTGGTTCTTGTGCCAGTTAACTCATAAAAATTAATTCATGCCAATAGTGCAGATCTGATGCAGAAATTGGGCTGAAGATCGTTTACAGAAGCGTGCATGCACTAATCCATATTCTGAGTAATGAGTAACTATGAGTAACTACTCGGATATTAACTACCAGAGCCACTTGCCCAGAACATAATGTTTCATGACTTCCTCCACGCCTTATAAAGCTGGAGGGTTTGTTCAACTCTGAATTTTCCGTCATTGTTGCTCTACAGCCTAAATGCCATCACAAATAGAGCAGCAGCTTCTGTCAGACCAGCTTCTTCTTTCGGTTTATAGGAACAGAGAGCAGAAAGAGAGTACCAGATCGATTAAGACCCGCGGCTTTCACCATGTAAGATTAGTCCTATATACAATATACTGTCCTGACATCTCTGCCAAGCATTCCCCTGTAAACTTCATAAAAATCCGCGCATAACTCTTTGAGTTATCTTAGTGACAGACAGAATAATAAACAAATAGTGAGACAGACAAACTCCAACAAAACCATAACTTCCTTGGTATAGAAGTACAATAAGAGACATTCGAAATGACAAGTTCTTCGGGTAAAATGTTGGATGGGACCACTCTATCGTCAATAACTTTATTGCTGAAGCCCTAACGTTCTTCCGTCCTCGACCATGTTAAATACTCTGCAAGAATCGCCACGCTTATTCTCAACTTGAGGATCGACTTCCTCCATGCAAATTCTGTCGACGCTGCCCTTTTCAGGTCCGATTTTGAGACATTGGCGTTTGATGTCTTTTTTTAAGAGTGGCGCTTGAGTCTGATGGAGGGAAATGTGGCTTTTCTTTCTGATACGCAGGTTACGCCATGTCTGCTAAAAGCATCATTACTAGTCTAGATCTTCCATAACTTATCAAATATTAATTGAAAGTGTCATGATTTACTGACTTTGGGTTACCAAAAATAACATTCGTGGGTTAAATAATGGGACGAAATACAATTAATGTACATATGTTTCTTGTAGAAGCAAAAGGTTTCTTTCAACTATTTTTCTCATTTATGGGTAGACTTATTTCTTTGAAATATTGCCTTTGCTCTATCAAAGCCATGAAAAAACACAATATGATTGACATGAGAGCGTATTATATGAGTAGAACAAATAAAAACTTTCAACTGTTTACAATTAATGGGGACCTTGAGAAGCTGAACCTCCGTTCTCAGGCTAACGACTTATAATCATCATCGAACAATCTAGCACAATAACGCTATACTGAAGTTTTCGGTAAATATTATGTGTTTTACACGGTTCTTGCTCTCTGTACAGATACCTGTACGCCTCGCACGGCCGCCTCAACAACAGATATGCTTACGGGTACATCTTCATGATGTTCCTCAACCTCATCGTGGTGGTGTCCACAATGTTTATTCTCGAAAGTTTCTTCGGGGGTGTTTTTATGGACTACGGATCTAAGGTAATGTGCTCATGGCAACGTTTTCAAACGTTCTCTCTTTTTCAAACACTTATGGTTGTTAGGAGGTGTCTTACTGTGTTCCTGTTTGCTTTCAAGCGTCTAAAGTAAACCTGAGCTGAGCTCTGTGTCTTATTTCCTGATAAGAATTAAGCGTACCAACTCTCAGAGACCTAATATCTTGAGCGTGGTGTACCTAATTCTTGAACTCTTACCATTTCAGTTCATCAAGTACCTCGAGGGAGATAACGACGTGAGGCACAACCCTCTCATTTACGCCTTCCCTCGCGTGGGCAAATGCACGTTCCAGTGAGTATGCGCATTGTGTCCCTGTGGCTTTCTGAAAATATGTATATGTATTGATGATACTTGTTACCAGCACATCGAAAAATGTTTACAGTGAAACACAAAACTTTAGAAATAGTGGGTTGGGTCAATAGTTCTTTTGTTTTCTTTCAACTGTTCTGTTTTTAATCACTATTCTTATTATTATCTTTTTTTTTGGAACTGCATTCGGTACTGAGAGGCTGAGATTATGTTTACACCAGAGTGTTATAAGCCTTCGTGGAGGGAGTTTCTAATATTTTTGCTATCTTGCTCATATTTGAGCCCTTGAAATGGAGGACTAGGCAGAGTACTATCTATATCTTATTCTTTTTACTACAGAAAGGGAAGAAAGCAATAGAAACTTGCCGGATGATACGGTATACAATGTTTATGGACAGAATGCCGTTTCAGAATGGATGTGCCACAAATGGTTCGATCGATTTCTACCTGGGAATTTTTCAGTAAAGCCCCGTGCTCACTTCACGACTTTCGTTGCCACGGCACGTCTTCTGCGTGTCCACAAAGATTGATACTTTAAGAATTAGAGCACAATGTTCATAAACGCCGTGCTGAAGTTACGGCCACGAGTGCACAGCCCAATTAGTTGAATTAGCTGCAGGCTGCTAGCGCCGAGACGCACCTCACTTTGGCTGGCCAATTAAGAGCTACTGACATCGACCAAAGTCATGCTCGTTTGGGGGCCAAAATTAAGCCCTCGAGGCTTGAATTTATCGAAACTTCAAGTAGGTGCACTGGCATCACCCTGTTGAGCTGAGTTCCCAGCGTTGGCCTTTAACCGGTAACTCTTGAGACTTTCAGAAATTCAATCTTGCTCAGTAAAATGGATTTTGAGGCGGGCTCAACATACCTGCGTTGCTTCTAACACTTGCCGCACGTTTCAACGTGGCAAAGTAAAGCTTCAGTCGGTCTGAAGTTTCGGAAAAGTCAAACCTCGAAGGCAGATTTTGGAGCCCAATCGAACGTGCCTCGATCAAAGTGACAAAGTCAAAAAAGACTGCCGTTTTAAGACCAGACATGTCACAGATATTCTCAACGTATTTTAAACAAGCGTGGAGACTAAATTTCGGCCGGAAAGTGGACTTTTTCGCCAAGCCAAAATATGCACAGTATGTTTAAGGGAGGAACTGGTGTCTCAGACTGTGGTATATGGTTCCTGACTGGCATCCGTATGCAGTTCCAGCCTCGCTGCTAGGGTAACACTTTACGATAATGGGATCCCACAGTACATGAATTGTCTCCTGGTTAGTAACGAGCCTCGGATTTAGTCATCATAAATAGCTGCTGCTGGCTGCAATGTTCAAGAAAAACATTTGTCATGCAGTGGCAACGTGAGGTTAGGTTTTTCTTCTCAATTGTGTCAACTGTTACCCTCTGTCTTGTTACATTCCCTATACAAGTGTTTGTGCATGTCAGGGTGCTTCCCCTCCCCCGAGCAAAGTGTCAGTAAGTTTCATGACGTTCCCATTTTTGCGATGAGTTTCGTTAAGGAATTCGTCATTGTACGATAGATGCTGTAGAGATGTGAGCTTGACAGATTTAAATATTACTGTTCACGTCTGTGATTCTTTTTTTTTTTTTTCTTCAGCGACAGCGATTCTTCAGTCGAACCGTCATTCGATCGTTCGATTTCAACCCATTAACGGACACTGTCCATTTTTCTGGACAGTATTACTCGTGCTATCCTTCCGAGAAATACAAGTTTTTACAGGCGTTTATGTATTAAAAAGTAAACATGTTAGGTGCTCGTGGCTGCACTTCCCTAAGTTTAGTCCCCGCCAAAGAAGATACTGCATCTTTAAAAACATGCACGAGCTCACTTATTGCGTTTAAAGTTAAACTACTTTCCGTTAACTTAGGATCTGCCAAGCTCTGATGTTTTCCAAATTATTTAACTTTACAAACGTTGCGCAGTTCACTAATCACAAGCATCGATTTACGCGTGGTCCTACAAACCAGGGAGCCCGTGGGAGCTCTTGGTGCTGAACTACACGGAGGACGGAGTTTTGTAGCAGTTACTTTTTTAAAAGAACTGGGAGAGGTTCTGGTTCCTCATGCTGACCACCGTCACCTGCATACAGGCAAGTTTCTGACCACAATATAGGTCCTCTGGTTCTGGTTCCTCATGCTGACCACCGTCACCTGCATACAGGCAAGTTTCTGACCACAATATAGGTCCTCTGGTTCTGGTTCCTCATGC
>LQNS02277014.1:431821-443929 GCA_001587735.2 Parhyale hawaiensis | reverse complement strand
GGTTTAACCCGTTGGAACGGAATTAGTCAGTTTTGAGGTTGGAGGGCCGACAGGCAGTCGCCCTCTAGCTTGCCCCGCTGGCCTCTATTTTTATACACCTAGTAGAGTGCGTTAGCGCTGTCATGGCCTCATTTTCCATGACCATGTATCGCCCTGTAATTGAATTGTAACTGAGTCATCTCGTTTGTCTACAACTATCTCTGCGATTCCAAAAAAACAAAAGATGAACAACTAACACTGAGTCGTCAATGAAGCCTTTTTACGTAAATTTAAGAAACTATATTCGGAACAAAATAACTCTTCATTAGATCTTCCAAAAAAGTCATCAACAGCAGCAACAACCAACACGACAGTGTGAAGAGGTACATCTGAGGTCATACTGTTGAGGCTAGGTCTTGTTCTATGGATACAAAGGGAATCTGATGTTGTGAGTTCGATTGGATTAGAAGAGTCAATGATTGAGAAATCATTTTTGCTGATGGTAAGGTCGTTTTGCTCAGCATGCAGGTGGAAAGCTGAATGTGAGGGTTTTGCAAGTGGTAGACCGGTTCGGCTGGATTCACCTAAATGTTGGTTAATGTGGGCTTTGAAATGTTGTCCAGTGCTACCATTGTACGAGGCATTGCATCCTCTGCATCTGAAACGGTAGAAAACAGTTGGCAGAAGCGGTGTGTGGGGTTTGTCATTAAATTTAAAGTAGGGCCCTAGGGTGAATGTGTTTTTGTATGAAATTTTTTTTTTAAAGTTTATATGAGGGTAAGCTTCAGAGAGAAACGTTTTCAATGCGTTTGCTTCACTAACAGAGGCTTTGTTGTAGTATGGAAGCGAATGGAAGAAGTCTAATTTAGGGACAGAGGGTTTGCTAATGTAGTAGTGGTCCAGAAAATGGTGTGGATAACCGTTATTTTTGAAGACAGTTCGGAAAAGTCAACTTCGTTTGAGAAGGTAAGCAGGAGGAGGACAAATGGTTTGCTCTAAAAAGTAGAGTTTTTATAGCATTGATTTTAAATTGATCGTAGAACTGACTGCGAAAATCTTGTCTCGAGGCCTGAGAACGTGGGTTTTCTGTAAGCCCCAGTGACAAGCGTTGAGTCTTGGTTGGTTACTAAAACATCTAAGAAAGCTAAAGAATTAACTGACTGGTTTTCGGCCGTGAACTTGATATTTTGATGTTTACTATTTAGATAAGCCAGAAATAAATCAGAATCTGTTTGATTCTTAAATCCTAGGAAGGTGTCGTCTACATAGCGACTATCGAGGATCGGTTTGAAGTCATTTGGGCAATCGTTAAGTCAAAGTATTTCATGATGGCATAGGAAGATATTTACTAGCGACGGACTGAGCGGGTTTCCCATGGAAATCCCCAGTACAGTCTATTGTTAAACATGAAGAAAGAATCTTTAATGGTGAAACTAAGGAAAGGGCTAAAGGTAAGTTTGCCCATGCTGTGGAACAGGTCCGTGCTGTCAAAAACTTTGTAGCAAATGATGTCTATAGTTTCGTCTACGGGGATGTTGGTGAATAGAGAGGTGACATAGAAACTGGATAAGTGGGCTGTGGAAGGCAATTTGAGGTCTTTGATACGGTCACGAATTTTTTTTTTTTTTTTTTTTTTCGATGAATTTAAGCGTAAGTTTGAAGAGGTCGATATGCAAATCATAAACTGTGAACTTGGATGTATCGGAGAGGATGGCATTCATTTTTTGACAATACTGATTTTTGTCCAGAATGGCAACACCTCTTCCCTTGTCGGGTCTGCACACAACGGAATTTTCTTTGTTGAAGTTTGATAATAGCGATACATCAGACCTAGAAAAAATTAGAGAAAATACTCTATGTTTACTGTACTAGTTGTAAATGCTATTGCAAGTTTCTTTTATTTTGTCTTTCAATTTTGCAAATGAAAAGCTGGGACGCAGTGGTTGCGATTTCAGTCTGTTAGCTAGGCCTTCGAAGCCAATGAAATGTTTGCAATAGTCCGGTTTGAGCATATGTAGGCAGAATTCCAGGCCGAATGACAGTAGAAATTTCAGGCGCGGTGAAAGTATTACATTTGAGTAGTTAAAAATCGTTGTGTGGATTACAGGAGGTTAGGTTTGGGGATGCTCCTAATGCGTTCAACTTTCTGCTGTGGACGAATTTGGTTCTTTATATGAATTTCTTGGTGTTGGACTGTACAAAGTGAATCAAACTGATGTGGTCAAGAAATGAAAATGAATTTTTAATCTAAGATAGGTACTGGACTACTGGTTGGTCGAATTAGTACGCTTGACGATGTTGCTATGCTGAGTTGGAATTTCTAGATTTAAGAGTTTCAATTATCACGATATGTACAGTTGGTTTTGCTGAAGCGACTGTCGGCACAAACGAAAGCAAAGAAATTTTGAGGTGAATTGATAAGCTTTGCAGGATGTTAAGAAATGCAATCTAGCTTTGATTTGCAAGTTTTATAGAGAATTTATCATATTTTCTGATGGTTGATACACCCGGTTGTTTATATCTATTTAATATTGTGGGGCTATCGATTTATTAACTGGGAACCTGATTTTCAGGAGGAAGAGTATACGAAACTAATGATTGGCATGGTTGCGATAAACGGAAGCAGTTCTGAAAGTGATCGAGAAGAAAGGGAGGCGGTCCAACGCCAAACTGCGGGCGCCTTCCGTAAGTCGCGTAAGCGGACGCACGCACGGCACCACGCCTAACGTAAAAATGTTGTATAGTTTGTTGTGGGATTTGGTCAACAAACTGTTATTCGTCGGCCACACCGCAGAACAAAACAAAATTAAACTGTGAGTCAACGGGGAATTGTTGAAGGGATTCAAACTAGAATATCAAAATAATTACTAAAAACGTCGACTAACAGATAAAATTTAACTTCTCGGGAATTTTTTCCCATCATCAGAAATTGTAACTAAAAACTACAAAGGATGCGTAAAAGAATTTTATTTTAGATGAAATAAGTGTGGACATGTGTTAACAGGGTAGGACGTAAACGGCAAATGACCATAGTGCGCTATGTGGGGTCCGTACATAAGCGTCGGGCGGTAAGGGAGTAAGGGAAGCGGAGGAAAACGGGCAAGTACAGTCGGAAGAAAAAGTGTCAGTCATGGGGTGTGACGAGTGGTACGACTGTAGTCATTGTGTTAAGGCTAGGTTTTGTTTTACGGATATATAGTGATTCTTGAGCGGAGAGAAAAGAACATGTACAGTCGGAGGAAAAATGTCAGTCATGGGCTATACTCTAAAAGGCGAATGAATAATGCTGTGAGAAGGGGCCGAGTGTTAGCTCCTGTTAGACCAAGGCATGATCACTGATTCGATTTACCGTTCACTTCACAACTCAAGTGCTTCTCCGGATATGATGTACTGGCTTCAAAAAATACCCAAAACCGATGTCCCCTTACGACCAATTCTAGCTGCTTATGAAACCCCGTTCTAGTCTATTGCTAAGTTTCTCGTCCCATTGCATGAACCCTTAACTACCAATCAGCTTAGTTTACGCATTCATATGAATTTAGTGACCGTATCAAAGACCTCCATTGCCTCCCAAAGCCTACTTATCCACATTCGATGTCACCTCTCTTTTCATCATCCTCGTATACGAAACTATAGATATTATTTGCAAAAAAGTTTTTGACAACACGGACCTGTTCCACAGCATGGACAAACCTACCTTTAGAACTTTCTTTAGTCTCGCCATTAAAGATTCCTTCTTCATGTTTAACAATAGACTGTACAAACAAATAGATGAGGTCTCCATGGGAAGCCCGCTCACTCCGTCGCTAGCAAATATCTTCCTATGCCATCATGAAACACTTTGATTTAACGATTGCCCTAATGACTGTAACCCGATCCACTGTAGTCGTTATGTAGTTGACACCTTCCTAGTATCTAAGAATCAAACAGATTCTGATTTATCTAAATATTAAATATCAAAATATCAAGTTCACTGCCGAAAACCAGTGAGATAATTCTTTAGCTTTCTTAGATGTTTTAGTAACCAACCACGACTCAACGCTTGTCACTGGGGCTTACTGAAAACCCATGTTCTCAGGCCTCGAGACAAGTTTTTTCAGTCAGTGCTACGATCAATTTAAAATCAATGCTATAAAAACTTTACTATTTCAAGCATACCCTTTGTCCTCCTCCTACCTTACCTTCTCAAACGAAGTTGACTTTTTCCGGAATGTCTTCAAACATAACGGTTACCCGCACCATCTTCTGGACCCCTACTGCAAAATATTCCTAGACAAACCGTTCGATCCCGGCATTAGCAAACCCTCTGTCCTCAAATTAGACTTCTTCCATTCGCTTCCGTACTACAACAAAGCCTCTGTTAGTGCTGCAAACGCTTTGAAAACGTTTCTCTCTGAAGCTTACACTCATATAAACTTTAAACTTACATACAAAAACACATTTACCATAGGGCCCTATTTTAAATTTAAAGACAAACCACACACACCGCTTCTGTCAAGTGTTTTCTACCGTTTCAGATGCAGAGGATGCAATGCCTCGTACAATGGTAGCACTGGATAACATTTCAAAGCCCGCATTAACAAACACTTAGGTGAATCCAGCCGAACCGGTCTACCACTTGCAAAACCCTCACATTCAGCTTTTCACCTGCATGCTGAGCAAAAGGACCTTCCCATCAGCAAAAATGATTTCTCAATCATTGACTCTTCTAATCCAATCGAACTCACAACATCAGATTCCCTTTGTATCCATAGAACAAGACCTAGCCTCAACATTATGACCTCAGCTGTACCGCTTCACACTATCCACGACTAACTAGCTCCACATCTGCCGACTGTACAGTAGCTGACACCCGACCCCTTCTCACAGCTCTGTTCATTCGCTTTTTAGATTATAGCCCATGACTGACATTTTTCCTCCGACTGTACATGTTCTTTTTTCTCCGCTCTAGAATCACTATATTTCCATAAAACAAAACCTAGCCTCAATATAATGACTACAGCCGTAATACTCGTCACAACCCATGACTGACGCTTTTTCCTCCGACTGTATTTGCCCGTTTTCCTCCGCTTCCCTTACCGCCCGACGCTCATATAAGGGCCCCCATAGCGCACTATGGTCATTTGCCGTTTAGGTCTCACCCTGTAAACACATGTCCAAACTTATTTCATCTAAAATAAGATTCTTTTAAGCATCCCTTGTAGTTTTTGGTTACAATATCTGATGATTTGAAAAAATATCAAAAGCGTTAAATTTTATTTGTTTGTCGACGTTTTAACAACAAATTATTTTCAAAGAATATCCTCAATATCTGTCAAGTCGAGTACCTCTAAGCTTGGACTATTTTACTGTTCATTTGTTATACTTGAAGTACACATGCAAGTGGATTAGTTGGCAGCACGACACATGTTTCTTGCAATAAACACTACTCCGCCATGTCAGTCACACTTGAAGAAGACAGCTTGCTTGCTAATTTCGTGGTCGGTATTCTCTTATCAAGCTTTATCACCGGAGAGTTAGTGCATTTACCCTCTTATCGCAATGACTAACTCGTTAATTGTGATCACAGATATGACTTTAGTAAACTGGAGCTCCGGTGGTGTTATTCCCCTTACTCGTGATAGCGTCTGCAGCGGAAAATGTTCAAAAGTTAATAAGAATGTATGTAGTTCTTACGTCGATAATGGCACCGGTAATTCGTACGTTGCTCATAACGTCTGGAGCTCTTGTGTTGTAAATGACTTCTTTAGTTCTTATGCTGCTACTGGCGCCTTTAGTTCTTATGTATAAATAGAGCCTGGAGCTCCTTCGCTGGGATTCCCAGTCAAGTAATAACACACCATAGTCTTACAGTTATCATTACCAGCTGTCTACCTGGAAGTTCGTCTCAGTGTCCTCCTCTACGCCTGTGAGACCTTCACACTACATGGCCACCAGCTGAAGGACTTTTGGAAAATACCATATCCCGTGAGTGAAACTGATCCTGCACCCGACTTGAAGAATCAGGTAACGCCCACGGAAATGTTGAGACGTGTGGAAATGCCCACTCAGTTTTGAAGATATGCATGCTGAAACGGCAACTTTGTCATTCAACTGCCTGGCTGCTGTCTTCCTAAGCTATACCTCTATGGTCGGCTGAGATAGGGGTCCGTATGGCAGGCCACCCTAAAAACCTCTTCAAGGATCCCGTGAAGGGTGTATTGAGGGACTTCAACATCGATCCTTCAAAGCTGGGGGTGCTTGCTGCTGACTGGTCGGAGTAACCATCCGCCTGTCATATGGGCACAGCACACTTCGAGAAAGATCTAGGAGCGTCGACGGCGGAGGGACGAAGGGCACAACTCCCGACTGCGATGCCCACACGAGATGCCCGCTGTCCAGGGTGAGCGCAGGTTAGGTTAGCTAATGTCGCCTGTAATTCTCATGTTGCTCATGACGCCTGGCGATCGTATTGCCCAAAAACGCCTGTCCTTCGCGTGCCGCTAAAGACAGCTGTCCTTCGCGTGTCAGTAAAGACTCCGGTTGACGCCTACCGTGCGCCTACTGCTGTCGTTCATTTTATTCCTATAACCTTAGTCGTGTAGATATCAAAACGTGGACTAATGGCAATGATACACGCTAGCCAACAGCTGAGGAAACTCGAAAAATTTTTTGAGCAAAAAAGCACATTTCTTCTACTCACACGTGAGAATGGTCTGTTCTGTTCGTCAAAAAACTTCGAGCTCCGTTCATCCAAACGACGTTGTCATGGCCACGGACTGAACGCCATGATAAAAATACTTCTGACAAGCAAAATAGTATGATAGATGCTATCCAGTGCCTTCAAAAGTGATGCTAAGTACAATTATGTGATAGAAGATCTTGAATATAATACGCCATTGCGGCTCCGAAAGCGAACTGAACGCCCTACCCTCTGGTGGCCAGGAAGCAAAGAGTGTATACTAAACGCAGTACGATATAAATAAATATCACTGAATAAAAGATAGAGAATATGCACTAAAAATGTTAACCGCTATCTACGGCAGTAGCCTCGGCATTAGCTCGATCTTTGCTTCCTGCTGGTGGCTGTTTGTTTACAGAATTTCGCGCGTTTGACCAGTGAATCGAACGCAAAAGTGCTGCATACTCCATCCTAGAGTTTTGTGCAAAAGCGGGAGCGTGTAGGCTTTTAGACGTCGATTTTGCACGCAAAACTCAGGTAGGTACTTGTTCTTTTGGATAGCGTGTGGCATCGGCATAAGATTCTTCTTATTTCACCTTTGCTTCGTTTCTCTCGAGTTGAGTGTTGTTTTATGCATTATAGCCAATGAAGTTTGTAAAGAATAACTCTGTTCTTGGGATTTTCTGTAACAGACGTAACTTTTTTTTCACCAATTAATGGCTGAAGTAACATAAAACTATTTCATCGTATGGTAACCAAATAGGTGACGTCACGGCTCTCATATAGATATTGTAGCTTTGGGTCGATTTTGGAACTCATGATGAGTGATTTTCATTCTTCGAAAAGCTTCTTAAATTTACGCAATATGTTACATTGTCTACGCATTATTAATTTCTCCTCTTTTGTATTTCGGGATTACAGAGACGAGCGTAGCTTCACACATGCAACAATTTATAGGGATTCGCGTTCAGGACGACAAGTGGTCATGGCAGATGAGGCCGTGACGTTGCTAACTTAACTCTATAACCCGTACAATATTTAGTAGACACTATAGGGGAGCAGGATCGGAGGCCGACAGTCGGGTCAGCGCCCCGACTCAGAACTGCTTAATTGTACAAAATGATGTAAAATCCTTCTATTTTAGCCCGCCTACATCAGGTTTTGACCATACAGAGCGGTCCGACACACCCTCTTGGTTCAATATCTACCCATAGTCGGTGTCATTCGCTATGAACATTGCGAGCGAATTCTGCCCTCATCGAACCGCACTTTGGTTAACGACCTACTAGAAATCACATCCGTCTTCTCAGGAAAATAACAAATCGCTAAACTCGAGTATTCGTATACCACCTCTTTTATTTGTAATAGATGTACGCTGTCGCTCGCCGATGAATTTGTGTTACCTCCTGCCAAGAGTCTCTTCGAGAGCGGGTCTCTCTTTCGGTACTTCGAGTTTGTGGCTCATTCAGGAACTTTTATTTGTTTTCAGTGTATCGCAGCCCGTCAGCTGATGAATGATGATAGGGTCTCTGACTGTCTCTTAGATGCAATGGCTAGGATTCAGTCATCGGATAGGCGTTCTGTTTATGTCTTTATGGGCCATTTTAATTGTCACCTTGTGGAATGGTTTGGCTCTGCGAGGACCGATTGCCATGGCCATTGATGGGAGGTGTTCTTCAACTTCTGATGACTGATGTTCCTGATTTGGTTAGAGTGTCAGTGGCGTCTCCCTTTGGTTCCTCGGACCATGGTGCCCTGTCTGCGACGCTGCAAGTCCGTCAGCTGGTCCCCAGAGTCACTGATAGGCNCCGTCTCTGGTGCCATCCTTGCGCTACCTCGGGGTGTTGTGAGAGAGTCTCCTAATCCTGCGTTTCCTTTGGATCGGCTTTTCTCTGACATGGTGCGCGCCTATGTCCATTCCCGCTTCATTTCGGTAACAACAGGCGATGAGCTCTGGTTTCATGATGCCTGCAGGAGGGCTCACCGGTTGAAGCGGGAGGCATATGCCCGTTGGCGTACTAGTCGGTCTGCTGTTGACTTTCAACGTTTCAGGGAACCGCAGCGTCGGGCTGGTGCTACTGATGAGGATGTTGAGAGGGAGCATAATGTGAGGTCCAGGGAGTCGTTAGCTTCATCTGTTAATGCACATAAGCGGTGGACCACCTTGAAGAGCGTTGTGCTTGGTGTGAGCTCTTCTGTTCCTTTTTTTATTGGTACTGGTGATGATCTTGTTGTGAACCCCGCTGCCAAGGCGGACCTTTTCTTACACTGCTTTGTTGGAAAGCAGAGCCGGGACCAAATCCGCATTCCTTTAGCGCGTGATCCCGAGCGGAGGTTCTTCGGTTTTGCTGTTAGATCTTCTGAAGTGCACCGCCTTCTTCTTGACCCGGACCCCTATGGGGGCACTGATCCATCGGGTATGTTTCCTCTCTTTCTCCGGAGGGAGGCTGGTGTGCTCGCAGCCCCTCTTGCTTCCGTGTTCCGTCAGATGCTACGGCTGGGAACTTTTCCGGAATGCTGGTGTGTCGCTCATGTAACGCCTGTTCCGAAGGGCTCTGTCTCATCCCAAGCCTCCTACTATAGACCCATGTCGATCACACCTGTTGTGTCGAAAGTTTATGAGAAGTTGGTTGCGTCGAGGTTGGGTCGCTATCTTGAGAAGCAGGGTATCCTTCCCCAACACAGTAATGGTTTTCGTAAAGGCATGGGAACTTGTGATGCTATGCTTCATATTTCTCATGTGTTGCAGCTGGCTCTTGATGGGGGTCATGGGGCAAGGTTGGTACTGCATGATTTCAGTGCTGCTTTTGATCGCGTCAATCACCTTGGGCTGCTCCATAAGCTAAGATTGATGGGTATTAGTGGTTCAGTTTTCGCGGTAAATAGCCAGTTTTATCTAACAGAAGTCAATGTGTAGTTGTTGATGGGAAGAGGAGTGAGATTTTGGACGTGGTGCCCCACAGGGTAGTGTTCTGGGCCCTCTGTTATTCATCGTATATACAGCGACCTGTTTGATCTAGTTACAAATTTACTTGTTGGTTACGCTGATGATGCTACTTTGCTGGCGGTTTGCGATAAGCCTAATGATAGGTTGGAAGTTTCAGAATCTATCCAACATGATTTGGAAGTGATTGATTTCTTTTGTTCTAGGTAGGGGATGAGGCAAAATGAGGGCAAGACTAAGACCATGCTTGTGTCCAGGTCACGTACAGTGAGACCTCCTTCTCCCAGCACTCATACTGGATGGTGTGTCACTCCCTGTGGTTGATGACTTGGTAATCTTGGGTGTCAATTTCGATCCAAAGTTGACGTTTGAGCCCCACTTTCGTTCGGTTGTCTCACGTGCATCGCAGAAAATTGGTCTTTTGATGCGCGCTTGGAGGATGTTTGTCTCGGTATAATTGACACGTCGCTGCTTTAATTGCTGTGTCCTCCCTCTTCTGGAATACTACTCTGTAGTCTGGGGTTCTGCTGGCGATTGTCATCTGTGTCTGCTTGACAAAGTGGTTCATCGATGTGCATTCATGCTAGATGGTGTTGTGCCTTGTAATCTGGCGCATCGTCGCAGAGTTGGTGGGGTCTGATTTCTGTATAAAATATATAATTGCCCTACTCATCCACTGTCTGTTTTTCTTCTGGGGCCATTTGTTCAGGTGAGGTATACTCGGCGTACTGATGCTCTTGATGATTTTGTCTTAGAACCGTTACGATGCCATACGGGCCAGTGTTCTCGTTCGTTTTTTCCGTCGTGTGTTGTTGTTTGGAATGGTCTTGATGGCTCTGTCTTTGCTGGTGAGGGTATTAGCAGCTTTAAACGATCTGTACACAGAGCTGTTCTGTGATCTCGGATCTTCTCTTTCTTTTTTTTCTTTTTCTTAACTCGCTGGGCTGGTTGCGTGGGTGTTTGTCAACCTCATGGAGTTTCTCCGTTCCCGCGCCGCCTGTCTGGTGTGATTTGATAGTGATATAGTGATAGTGGTACGTAGGTTTGGTATGCCATGATAGCAGACCTGAAAATGTTTCAGCAGCTTGTAAAAGAGACGAGAAATAGCATGGGGACAGTAACTGGATTCCGATCATCACAACTTTCCACTGTTGTCTCGACGTTCACATTTTAGTAATGAAAATATACAGCAACCGATTTTTTTTTGTTACAATTATTGGATAAAAGCAGAATAAGGGAATGGTTGAAATTATTAGAATTACGACACAGCCAAGAGCAGAATCAACCCCCATGGGGTGTGGAACTTCTCGACTGCTGATTGGCTGTGGCGAGCTAGACGTCACCTACTTGGTTGCCATATGATGAAATTGCCACGTGATAAAATAAAATAACTTTACTTACAGCTTTACTCAATGATCCTTAAAATGTTTAGTAGGTGTGGGTTTCTTACAGGTGTATGATGAGTGGAGGGAGCGATGAGGCGACAGTTGCAGAACTGGGCACTTCCCACTTGCTGTCTGCGCTAGTACAACTGTTTCATGAAGCACATGCTCCAGCGCGCAATGCACCGCTATTCTTCACTACATGGTAGGAGCGTAAACAACGGCGCCAGTGCCCAGCTGTAATAGTTATTCATTAGAAAGGCAAAGGGTATGCCCGCCTGAACTACTATACTGAGGCTTTCTTTTCAGCATGGCAGTCCACAGCAGAAACTTTTTTGTCCCCTGCGACTGCCCCGTGGGCGATTTTTTCCTGAACCTTTCAGCAAGTACAGTCTAGAGGCAGCCAATGGAGTGGCAGGTCACAGGCCACAGTGGGAGGGGCGAAGGGTGATGGTTTGTGATGGTGTAGCACTCAGAAGCGTACCTTGAAAAACTATGTAAATTCACAATTTACGTGCCTAGCCAATAAGAGAATTAAGTTACTCATACATTAAATGGATAGGTGTGTTTTAAGCTATGTTAGACTAGGCCAGGTTTTATTACTTCACTGGAGAGTAATGTTACAGAGATGCGTGCCTAACTATAAAAGTTTAAAACTTTTACTTTCTGATGTATTACATAAGTTATATTCTCAGTTCTGTATTCTCTAACTTGACATACAGTAACTCACACTAGCCGTACCTAATCTAACTTAGGCTAACGCAATCCTTGCTAAACCCTAATTACCATGGCATAACCTACCCTATCTGACCTAAACATATCTGACTTAAATTAACCCTTTTCTGAGATGGCTGATTCATCTCACTTATTGGCGAAACAGTACGCTGGGTTCGGCTTGTTCGTTGTAACAAACACACAGATTGTATGTAGACACTGGTCTGTTAATACAGGAAATTGGTGGCACATTACGCTAACGACGAATCAGGTTAAAAAAATGTTAAGGCACTGTACGTTCAAATCAATCATTCTCATACCCTTGACGATGCACTTTCATTGTGCTCACACTATTCAGATGTACTATAAAGAAATGAATGGTTTCGATGCATGATGAGCGCCTTGCAACTCAACTTGAAGTGCGTTCG
>LQNS02277014.1:414263-430840 GCA_001587735.2 Parhyale hawaiensis | reverse complement strand
TAAGGCACTGTACGTTCAAATCAATCATTCTCATACCCTTGACGATGCACTTTCATTGTGCTCACACTATTCAGATGTACTATAAAGAAATGAATGGTTTCGATGCATGATGAGCGCCTTGCAACTCAACTTGAAGTGCGTTCGAGTAAGACATAAACTCAATGTGCTTAGCTTAAATCAAGCGGGACGTATAGGGCGTGTTCGATTTGAGACCTAAAAGTCGAGCTAAGCCAAGCCCACTTGACTTGACCGGAACTGTTGACAGGAACTTTAGTTGTGGCCTGTGACCTGCCACGCCATTGGCTGCCTTGAGACTGATCTTGCAGAAAGGGTCAGGAAAAAATCGCACCCCGTGCTGCCCGGCATGAATAAGTTGCACTCTTATTTAACAACAGAATGCGTACGATAAGTTGTTCAAAATACGTCCTCTTGTGGGATTTGATGAACATTGTTATACATGTATAATTGTATATAGAATAGAGGTGGACCGAATATTCGCGTTCGCTAATATTCGAATGGTTTCCAATATTCGCGTTCGTATTCGCACGTAGACATGGGAATATTCTGCAAATATCTAAGCATATCCACCGATGAAGATCCTCTGAAATGGTGGAAGATGCATGCGAATATTTATCCTAATCTTTCTCAGTTAGCGAAGTCTTATCTTGCTTGTCCGCCAACTAGTGTTGCGATTGAGCGTCTTTTAGTAACCTGACTGGTGAAAGAACAGAAAAATTGTTAATTTTGAAGTTCAGTTTGTCACTAGTAGAATTTAATTATTAGATACTTGGAGTTTATACCTGTTTTAGCAACAACAATAATGGTTTATATGCAATCTAGTGACTAGTCAATCTAGGCCTACTAGTAAATAATCATCTTTCAAAGGGCGGTCGCTGGGGAAAGAGATTGGTGGGATGCATGCGAGAGTGGGTCCTTGTACCGCATCCTGGAAACAACGAAAATTTAATGGATTTTAATTAAATACTCAAATTTCTATGGCTAAACTCTTACACCGAATTCGAATTTCGAATATTCCACTCCAGAGTCCAGACTCTAGAATCAAAATAAAATTCCATAATACGTGAGAAATAAATTTTTGAGGAAACATTCGCCATTCGCATTCGCGAATATCAAAACAAAACAGACATTCGGTCCACCTCTAATATAGATAGATATTTATAAGGTTAGAATCAAACAAGATCATAGACATTTATTCTTTTATTTTTCGAAAAAAAAAAATTGGGCAATTTTGGAAATCTTAACCGTAAGAACTACTACACTTTATCAAATATCATTAGGAACTTTAATCTGGGAAATCAAGCATTAAAAGAAATCTATTTTTGCTAATTTGAAATATTAATTACAGTTACTACTCTGAGTGAAAGTAAAAATATTGTGATGATTATAACTGAAAGATGTAATATTTCATGTGCTTTGTAATTGATCACTCATTGAAAATTACTGACGGGCAGTTTATGAATTTACCCAATATACGTAATCATAGAATTAACTTATTTTCACGATCAATTCAATTTATATTTGTCAATTGAAATTAATTTCAGTAAACTATTGATTGGCCAAGCTTCTGTAGAGATTTTTTCATCAGTTCTATAGTTCCAAAACCTGTTTGTTCTTCTAAATCTTTTTCAGCTAAACGATTGGCCATCTCTAAGCGACAAGAGGATATATGAGTTTATTGCCTGAATATCAGCACATGTTACATCACTAGTTCACTTCTCACTATGATTGACGCTACTATGTTCAACACGGACTCGTTAACGATACAAAATAAGGCCCTACATTTAAGTGGGATTAAAAGATTGTGAGACCGCTGAAGAAAGCACCAGAATTTTCAAAATATGAAACTATCACTATTTCGTTAATGCTTAGAAATGTTTTAAGAATAAGCGTTTTAGATATTCGTGACCAATCAAATAGATACCATAATTACACTCTCCAGTCCATAATTTCTCAAAACGTTTGCATAATATCTTTCTCTAACGCATCCCAATAATTGCAGTTTTTATAACAACAAAGGATCAGTGTCACCCTTGAATCGGTTTTACATACAGAGTTAACTCAAATAATGACAAAACTGGTTTGGATAACGTGAACACGCCTAACCGTGTGTCCCGTGTGTCCCCGTAGCTACACTACGAAGGTCAGTCAACAGGCCAGTTCACTACATTGAGCGAAGCTTCTTATTTGCCACCGATTTTGTAGAGCCATGCAAGTTTTTCAGCCTCAACGCAAGCTATTTCATGTGGCTGCTGCACGTTAGATATAAAGTATTTTTCGTTGACAGTCATGCAGTGGTATCGAGAGTTACTCACAACGAAGCCTGTTATTCCGGGGCAGTCTTATCTGAAATAGCCTTTTTTCAAAACTGGAGAACTAATTAGAAGCAAAGAGGCACAATAAAGCATAAGATACTGTATGTGGTATGAATGCAGAATTTATTGTTGTTGATTAGGATGAAGTTTGAAAGAATCCACGCACTGCAACACCGTTGGGCAAATGCTTGGATTGCAAAAGGACTTGTGAATCATATTTACTCATTTCATTATACGATATCTTAGGCAATAAACGTTCCAGAAATCTCTGTAAACTGCCGCAGAAAGTGATATAGCTATAGTCTATCGACACAGCGGCGCACACTAGGCAACAGTTTGCGCCAAGTAGGGATATGCGCCGTCCAACATTTCCGACTCCTTGCGGCGCATTCGAGCTGTCATATCTTCGTCGTCGTCGACACCGCTGTCGCCTGAAGAAGACGCTTTAATAGTTTTGCCCTCTTGCAAGCACTTGGAAAGGTACTTAATAAACTCGCTAAACATGGCAAACTCCATGTTGTCGTTGAGTTGGCACAGGAAAACGTAATCTCCAAAGTCACACTCATCCAGCACTACCCGCACGTCATCTTTTATGGCGAGCGTCGTCCTAATTTCGTCGCCGTTTCTCTTGAATAGCCTGGGGATCGTGTACGCACGCACCTGAAACCAAAACAACGTGACTGAAACATTTCTAAAAGAAATAATATTGCCTATAGAAATAGGCCTAGACTGATTGTCAACAAATAACTTATACTGTAGTATACATTACCATTTAATTTAGCTTGGCTGCCTATCTTGAGAGTCATATATCCTTTAATATTATGAAGTCGACATAATTAAAATTCTTTAACGTTTCGGGATAAATGATCCCATCATCAGAAAAAGTATTAAGAACCGATAGCCTATAAAAATACAAAATTTCTTTATTTCTAAATCGGGGAAGGGAGCACGGGTGCTGTCGGGGGGAGGTCTGAAACGCGAATGAACAAAGCCGCGTAGAGAGGCCGGATGTCGGCTCCTGTACAGTCAGCAGATGTGAGGCTAGGTATGGACAGCGTGCAGCGTACAGCTGAGGTCATAATATTAAGATTAGGTTTTGTTCTATGGATGTGGAGGGACTCCAATGTTTGAGCTCGATTGGGTTGGAAGAGTCTATGATTGAGAAGTTGTTCCTTTTGATGGAATGGTTGTTTTGCTCGGCATGCACGCGAGGGGCTGAATGTGAGGGTTTCGCAAGTGGTAAGCCGGTTCGACTGGATACACCTACATGTTGGTCAATGAGGGATTTGAAGTGTTGTCCAGTGCTACCGATATACGAGGTGCTGGCATTGGTAAAGGTAGACTAGAGCACTCTGAGAGCGCATACCTCCGGCAAGCGAGGCAACGGTAGCAAAAAATTCAAATTGGCTCTGAAACCATAATTTTCGTTTTATATACTCCAAAATGTGATCATTTGTGCCTTTTGATGATGATGATAACAGCTTGTGCAATTTTCTTGAAGATCCGTTCATGACTTTTTGAGTTATACTGCTAACAAAGGTTAAGACAAACATGAGTCAAACATACAAATGAACAAACCGATCTGCACCAAAATTAAACCATTTATGTATCTTAACATCACTAACAATCCCTATAAATTTCATAAAGATCCATTCATTATTTTTTGAGTTATTGTGCTAACAAGCATATAATTAAAAACAGGGACAAACGATTGAACGAACAAACGGATCATTACCAAAATTTGGTCATCTACTCTTTGTTATATACCTAGCAACTCATGTTAATTTCATAAAAATCCATAAACATCTTTTTTGAGTTATGGCATTGAGAAAATGAGGCAGACAAGCAAACAAACAAACAAACGGATGGACATATCTTCACTAAATGTTAATCATCTGTTCCTCTTAACATACCTAAAAATCCCTTTAAATTTCTTCCAAATCGGTTCATAACTTTTTGAGTTATCTTGGTGACAGACAGACAAAGAGACAGACACGACGAAAACATAACCTCCTTGGCGGAGGTAATAACACTGGATTGTAGTGGTGCGGGGGGGGGGGTTTGTCTTTAAATTTGAAGTAGGACCCTATGGTAAATGTGTTTTTGTAGGAGTATTTGAAGCTTCAGAGGGGAATGCTTTCAAAGAGTTTACTACACTAGCGGAGGATTCATTTCAGTACGAAAATGAGTGGAAGAAGTCTAATTTCCGGACCGAGGGTTTGTTAATGCCGGGATCGAACAGTTTGTCTAGGAACAATTTGCAGTAGTGGTCCAGGAGGTGGTGCGGGTAGCCGCAGTTTTTGAAAAATGTTCGGAGAAAGTCGACTTTGTTCGAAAATACAAGGTAGGACGAAGACAAATGATATGCTCAAAATAGTAAGCAGATTTCGCTTCAACACAAAATCTTCGACGTATGTACTGAAGGCTTGTTCGGTATCACGGATACGCGGCGGATAATTTATTTAAATTCACTGAGGGTTTGCTGCTTGGTAATATAAGATTTTTTCCGCATGTGACCTATGGTGGGGGACGATTGTGCCTCTTACATAAATTGAAAGAGAGAGCACTTATCTCTTATTACCTCCGCCAAGGAGGTATTGTATTATATTTTCGTCGGGTTTGTCTGCCTGTCTGTTATTTTCTTTGTCTGCCTCTCACGAAGATAACTCAAAAAGTTATGGACGGATTTTCATGAAATTTCCATGAGTTGTTATATTCATTACGAAGAGTAAATGACCAATTTTACGAGATGATCTGTTGGTTTGTTCGTTTGTTTCACATTGTGTTTTATTTTATGCTTGTTAACGTAATAACTCAAAAAATATGAATGGATATTAATGAAATTTAGAGGAGTTGTTGGCAATGTTAAAAGACATGAGTAAATTTTATGCAGATCAGTTGGTCCGTTTGTGAGTATGACTCTCGTATGTCAGCATAACTCAAAAAGTTGTTAATGGATCTTCATAAAAATTGCAAAAACTATTAACACTATTAAAAGGCACAAATGATCAGCTTTTGGTGTTGATACGAAGAAAAATCATTGTTTCAGAGCCAATTTGAAATTTTCGTTACCATTGCCTTTCTTGGCGGAGGTATGCGTTCTCAGAGTGCTCGAGCTACAATTTGAGTAAGCTGTTGTAGCGTGTCGTTCAGACGTATATTAGTGACAGACTCATTAAATGAAGACGGGTCGTCTTGAATTCGTCTCTGCCATTTTTGACAGCGCGGGCACTCTAGTAGATTGATTGGACACAGTTGTCGGATGCTCAGATTGGTTTACTGTTTTCATTCACCAAATTAGTTTTTTTCTTTCAGTCGCTAACCACCGTTACATATCAAGTCATCATAAAATGATGAAGACAGGCATTGTTGCTAATCAGCGGCAGCTTTTTGTTGTGATGATGTGATGCTGTTGTGGAAAAACAACTGTGATGTCAAACAGTTATTTTATTTCATCACGTTGTCGGTAGATTTTTACTGCTATAGATTCGGAATAATAATTTTCAACTGAAAAATACAGTCCTGCTTTATAAGGAAAACTTGAAACTTATGCTTAGTTAACCAGAATGAAGAAAAATTCCCAGCACTGATAAGTTTTGCTAATTAATGACTTGGTTACTTCGCCATCGTCCGACCAAAGTCAAGAAAATGGAATTTACAGATGAACATTGCGATCTGCCTTCACTTCCATCGTGATTAGCAAGTGTTGTAAATGCTAATGCAAGCCAAAGACTTTAATGATGGCTCATGAAACTCTTTGGCCCAAATGACTTCAATTCGATCCACTATAATCGCTATGTAGAGGACACCGTCCTCATATTTAACAATCGAGCTGATTTTGATTTATTTCTGCAATATTTGAGTAGTAATCATCCAACTATCAAATTCACTGCCAAAAACCAATCAAACAATCTTTTAGCTTTTCCAGATGTTTTAATAACTAACCAAGACTCAACACTGACCACCGGAGTTTGTAGAAAAACTATATTCTCAGACCTCGGGACAAGTTGCTTTCAGTCCCTCCTACGATTAATCTAAAATCGATACAATAAAACTTTTCTATTTCGAGCGAACCATTTATCTTCCTCCTACCTGGCATTTTCAAACAAAGATGACTTTCTCCGAACATTCTTCAAAAATTGCGGTTATCCGCACAATTTTCTAGATCACCACTGCAAATTGTTCCTAGGCAAACTGTTCGATCCCGTCATTAGCAAACCCTCGGTCCGTCAATTGGACTTCTGTCACTCCTTCCCTACTACAACAAAGCCTCTGTTAGTGCAATAAACACTTTGAAAACTTTCCTCTCTGAAGCCTTCCCACATATCAACGTCGAAGTTTAATACAAAAACACATTTACCATAGGATAAGTTCCTACTTCAAATTTAAAGACAAACTTCACACACCACTTTTGCTCAATGTTATCTATCGTTTCCAGTATAGGAGATGCAAGGTCTCGTACATCGGTAGCACTGGACAACACTTCAAAGCCTGTATTGACCAACATTTAGGCATAGCTAGTCGAACCGGCTTACCACTTGCAAAACCCTCACACTGAGCTTCCCGCCTACATGCTGAGCATAACAACAATCCCATCAGCAAAAATGACTTCTCCATCATAGACTTTTAATCCAATCGTGCTAACAACATTAGAGTCCTTTTGCATCCACAGAACATGACCCAGCCGTAACATTATGACTTCGGCTGTATCGCTTTACACAGTCCACAATTTATCCCACACCCGCTGACTGTACAGGAGCTGACATCCGGCCCCTCCACCTACCTTAGTCCATTAGCCTTTTAGATTCCCTCCCGACAACATCTACGCTCCCGTCATCACATTAATAATGAAGAAAAGAATTTTATTCATAGGTGTAGGTTCAAATTTGATCTTTTTTCTGATGATGGGATACATATTCCCGAAACGTTAAATTTTACGATTAGGCGACATTATATTTAGTATTTGATATTAGTGTTAGTATATCTACAGCTTTTCATACTTTTTTTACTCCACATTATGTTCACTTTATGGTGACGCACGACGTTCTTGATTGGGCCAGATGCTTATCTAAAATACCGTACGCATCTAGCGTAGTTGGACAGCTCGACTCTAATTTTTTATTTTTTATTAATTTTTGAAGTGACAGTGTGCTATCTAAGGATATGCGATGACATCTCGAGAACAGAGGGTTACGCTGCTGTGACTGATAAAATTGCTTAGTCTGTTGTGGTATAGCTATCCCATGAAACAAAGCAAAAAAAAAGATGGATTACTGATCACTACCAACGGGTCCCGTAAAATATTGTAAAAAAATCGGATGTGCCTACAAATACATTGAAACGTGTAAGATTCTGAGGGACTAAATTACTTTAAGCTGTGGGAAACAGAACTGAAAAAGTATGCAAATACATAGGAGAGCAATGCCAGAAGCACCGTCGTATTTGTATGTCTTTATCAAGACACAAATGCAAATTATCTGCTGACAGAACATTAATGCGTGATTCACAGGTGAAATCAGAATACTAGAAAAGTTAGAACAATATATAAGGCAGACGGACCGCGTAACGGTAGACAGGGTTAAGCAGCGGACATCAGTTCAGAGTACAGAGTGGATTAAGATAGAAACGCTTCCTCAGGTTCTACTAAAGTCAGTGAAAACATTAATAAACTGAAGAATTTCCACTGGTCCCACTACATCATGTACATTTCATAAAAATCCGTCAATAACTTTTGGAGTCATAGTACTACGAAAAAAAAGGTTGCCAAACAAACAAACGGTTGAAAGTATTTTCGCCAAAAGTTAATCATCTGTTACTCTTAACATGCCGAACAATCCGTGCATGCAGACTTCATAAAAATCCATAATTTTTTTAAGTATCTCGGTGACAGACAGAGAGGTAGACAAACACACAGACAGAGAAACAAACACATAGATGAACCCACAAACTGGACAAAAATATAACCTCCTTGGCGGAGGTAATAATGTTCAGTTGGCAGCACTTATTGGTATGACTGCGCACGAACTTACCATAAGAATTCGCTCTCGCACTGGTCGGATGCACGCGATCAGCCTTAGGGTGAGCCATATAAGTCCGACGATGGCCAAAATGAACAGCCAGAACCAGAGGACGATGTAGATCTGAAAATTTGATGCAAAATTTGCGTGATGTCGATGCAATTGATTTATGAAATATGTATTATTTTGAAAAAATTACTAGTCAATTGATATCCATGGAAGTAAGTGTAAGCTAGAGGACGATGTTTATATAAAAAACTAGAGCACTCTCAGAGCGAATACTTCTGCCAAGCGAGGCAACGGTAGCAAAAAAATTCAAATTGGCTCTGAAACCATAATTTTCTTTGTATAAACTCCAAAATCAAATCATTTTTGTCTTTTGGTAGTAGTAACAGCTTGTGACATTTTCTTGAAGATCTGTTCCTAACTTTTTGAGTTATACTGCTAACAAACGTTTTGACAAACATGAGTCAAACATACAAACGAACAAACCGATCTGCACTAAAATTTAATCACATATGCCTTTTATCATTACTAACAACCCCTATAAATTTCAAATAGATTCATTCATTATTTTTTGAGTTATTGTGCTAACAATTATAAAATTAAAAACAGTGACAAACGAGCGAACAAACGGAGCATTACAAAAATTTGTTCATTTACTTTTTATTATATACCTAACGACTCGTGTTAATTTCATAAAAATCTATCAATGATTTTTTGAGTTATGGCATTGACAAAAATGAGTCAGACAAACAAACAAACGAAAGGATAGACATATCTTCACCAAGAGTAAATCATCTGGTCCTCCTAACATACCTAACAATCCCAGGAAATTGCGTCCAAATCGGTTCATACCTTTTTGAGTTATCTTGGTGACAGACAGTCAAACACGACGAAAACATAACCTCCTTGGCGGAGGTAATAAAATTTCCTCAGTAATTCATTATAAACCCTGTGGCCACAATATATATCTAACAGCCTTTTAGAAATAATAATTGGTCCATTAAAAGTTAGGATATATCTTTTTTTCCTTGAAGTCACCACATTGACATACCAGCAGGCCGGAGCCTGAGTATCGGCTACTGTCTGGGACTAGGCATTTGCTTCATCTATTGCCAACTATTCACTCTAATCTAAAGAGGCGTCCTGACATGAGAGCACGTCCGTCGATACGAGCTAGTGAGCGCCTGTGCGGAAGCAACACAAACTTGACTGAACGGAAGTTACCACCAGGAGGGGGGAGATGACCTTTCTAAAGGTCCGAAATCTTGAATAAAATGAAATTGGATACTTGAGGTTGATCACAAAATAAGTACTACTTGTGCATGGTGCGAGAACATTTTCAAATTTCTCTGTGAGCTCAAGATTAAACACAGGTTGGGAAAAACTGATCTAATGGATAATCAGCGATAGGCTCATCATAGGCTCTTCGCTTCGCGGATTATGTGATTGCTGTTGGAGGTGCTATTCTCGTGATAAACAACACCAGATATATCGGCATACAGTGAGTACGAGGTAGTAACCAAACCCCCAAATCTGGCCTCTATTCTTTTTCAAAGCTATCTATCCTACGTACAGCTATCGCTAGAAACTATACTAAAATCGTCTTCACGATAAAGCACAATTTTTAAAATGTTTGAAACAGCTCCTAGTTCACAAGAGGCCAAGAAACGCCGACAGATACGGAGTCAGACGACGATACTCCGTCTGATGAACGGTAGCTGAACAAAGGCCCAGTTGAACAGTTGGCTGAACATTACACGTCGCACCTTCTCATTGGCTATGTTGGTAGGCAGGAGACACATGACGTCCCGCTTCTCGATGGTCCCCGAAGGACCGTACATCCTGAAGGAACACTTGCCCATACGGGGGAACACTTGGGCCATCGGGTCTGTTCTGTTCTCGGGGTCTATGCCGGTCATGCTGAACACCTGCGGAGGCGCCAGCATAGTAAGCGTCGTTAGTGGCTTATTTTGGCTTAGGTAATTTACTTAAATTCTTGACGAAAATACTCCGTGTATGATTCATGAGCACCCTGCACATTTTACAGACACCCGGCATGCTTTGCAGACACCTTACATAATTTATAGACACCCTGTGTATTTACTAGAAAGCTTACACAATCTGCAGATTGACTGTGTGATTGACAGATTCTCTGTCAGATACCCTGTATAGTGTATAGACTATAGAGTATAGAGACAGCTTTTGTACGCTACAGACTCCAGTAATTTTATACGCACAGTGCATGCTTTTCAGACACCAAGATACATACCTTAAATGAAATTATACTTTTCGAACATCCGACATATATTATATACTTCACAGACACCATACACTGTATTGCTTATGAACATGTAGTATATTTTCAACAAATATCCTCCTACTTCGCAAATACCGGGCACAAACACCGTCTACTGTAAGCACCTCAGTTCCATACGTGAAGAACTCTCCTCCCAGGAAGAAGTCGGTGAACCACACCGTGAATACGGTCACTGCAACGTTCAGCGCTTCAATAAATATGAAGCGGGAGGCCCAGCCTTTATGTGTGTGTTCTGTACCTTTGAAATAGTGAGCCAGCATTTCGAACCTGCGAATAGGGTAAAACTTTGTTTATGGAGTGATATAATTTTTGAAAATTTCATGGAAGCAAATAAATAGATGAGCGAAGCAAAAAGATGGGCTGAATATCTTAAATTTGAGGCTAAAATTACAAAAAAATATATATATATATATATATACAAATAAGGGAAATTTACATCCGAGGCGTCGCGCTTCCAAACATTACGTCACGGCTACCAATACTTGGCAATGGATACCATTTCTATAATTATTAAAGGTTATAGCAGTCAGAGACTACGTTAGCTCTTCCAACAACAAAGAAATAGTGAAAGTATTTACTCCAGTAGATGATGCCTCAAACGAAATGTACATACGAGTAGTAACAAATAAGCAGATAAAAAGTCATCCTCGTAGTCTTCTATTAACCTTATATAATAAAACGCTTGGTGTATTTATTTATTTGTTTCGTGTCCGCTTTGAAGGAAGTAGAAAGGCGAAAAATAAGCCACGTTGCAGCTTTTGTAATTCAGCTATGTTTTCGTAGAGATCGATGATCAGCTTTCAGAAGATGGTTAAAATTGGATCAATTATCTTTTCATCTGGATGCACTTCTTGCTTGAAACACTTCTTGAAATCGGGACAGTATGTATGCAGCTTCTGGAGTCCGATGTTATAAGTTTTTTTTTTTTTTCAGGTCACCACGTATAAATTCGGCCGATAATCAACGGGGCACTCACGAGGTGATGATTTTCACAGGCATTAGACACTTTTAGTTGTTCTAGCTTACTGTCTTTCTTATTAAATTTGACGATGAAGCTTTCTCTTCAAGTATTTCACGGACACTGGCAGTTGACAACTATTTCTTCTAGCTTACTGTCTCTCGGAGAGCGCATATTTCGCTTCAGAGGCCGAAATTCAAGCACTTCAGTGAAGCAGTGAGTTAAGTGTGGAAGATGGTATTATGGATACTGAGCACTAACATTGCATATAAGCTGACTGGAGGGGCATTCAAATTTATTACAGTGTTGTACTTTGGTTTTACTCACGGAGGTTCTAATGGGAAGGGAAAGCCCAAGCTCTCTCCGAGTGAGTACACATATGGCTGAGTCACGTGATGAAAGCTGGCGTTTGGAGTCCCTAAACTGGCTGAACTGCTCTCATGCAGGGTGCCGCAGGCCGTGGTCAGCACATATATTTAAGGAAGATACATATAGGCAGTTCTTCAATATTTTTGAAAGTAAATTGTATCTGAAGATTTATATCACAGGGCTCACTTTGTTACTTTCATCATAAGTTGGTATATATGTACAGTAGGATACAAGTTTCATTTACTGAATCCGCTCGAACTCCATCCGCTCGAAATTTCTTCGATGAATAATGGCTATAAAATGCTGAACTCAGGACTCCTGTCTATAGACTACGGGCTCCGTGAGGCAATGCCACGCTCCGATTGGACACGCCACTCAGCCAGTTCAAGGGAAAAGTTTACATTAAACGCTCTCGTAGAGCAACTAGAGAGGGTGCACTCCTCCCATTGCAACCTCCTTGGTTTTACTTAAAACTTTACTTTGGAAGACGCAAGTTTAAAGAAAAAGGATAGGGAACGTAAAAGGCGAACGAGACTAATAAAGTCTCAAGAACGAAGACGTGCTATCAAGGGAGAGATGAAGCGCCTATGGGGCACAGTGACAACAAATAACTGAAGCAGAAGGGTTTAAGAAGGATATAAGAGCTGCTAATAAGCGCGAGCGGGAAAATGTGGAAACGGCAAGTCAAAGAAGAGAGCAAACACATCGATTACTGCGTGAATTTTTGCACGTACGGGTCTACTAGTTATATACTTAAGTACCAAAGTAATGGATTCTTACACGTTCTGTTTTTAAGAGGTTGTTAAAGTGAAAGAATTAACGACTTCCTAGAAAATAAAAAATGAGAGAATCGGACAGTTATCAGGTACTGCCGTCTGAAAGGCATACTGTATGTCTCCCAGCGGAAATCAATAGCTACTTTTGAAGACGTTGGGTAGTATAGACCTTCATTTGCCACGGTTTGGTACAGAGTTGTCATTTTTCAAGCGAAGTAAAGACGGTGTCGAAGATGAACCAAGGAGAGGAATGAAGTTGACAGTGACCACACAAGAATATCGTGATCCAGTGGTGGAGGACCGCAGGCATCTCGTCAGACAGCGAATGGATGGGCATCTCCGAGAAGAACCAATAAACTTCGCTGGCATATACCATTGCCTGTAGATACAGTACCTTTCATCCAACCCTCGTAACGCTACTGAGATAACAGAACTGCAGTACCTATAAACTTTGTGGATTGATAGAAGTAAACCTGAACTGCCGTCGTGGTATATGCTACGGTGAAGCTGCTGCGATGAACAATTGCGATCGAGGGACTGCACGAAAGCGACGTTAGTGATTATGAGTTTGGAGAGCATCCAGGAACATCAATATTTATTACAACAATACTCAATATCGATAAAATCGGTTAAAACAGATTCTACCTACAGTATTGCGCGAGCTGTGATTTTATGATTTCGCGACTTTGACGTTTCCAATTTCTGTACGCATAAAAGCTCTATAAATTAAGACGAACTATTTTTACTAAACTCACTGTTGTTGTCTATTAAAGTAGTTGCCGAGAGGCTTCGTATTTTGTGTTGTATCCAAGTAGTCCTTAATTGAGAGCTGCTGGATGACGCTCCGGAACAGCCCGCCCTCCCAGCGCTTCCACAGGAGATGCGGTAAGTAGAAGAGGGCTCCCTGTGAAACAGTCATAACAACAGCATAGCAAAACAGTCATAGCAAAACAGTCATAACAACAGCATAGCAGAACAGTCATAACAACAGCATAGCAAAACAGTCATAACAACAGCATAGCAAAACAGTCATAACAACAGCATGGCAACATGTTCTGCTTGCTCCTGCTAAGATAGGATTTGTAAATGTTCGAACGATTTACAATCATATATATTTGATAAATTCTGGAACGTATCACTGTCAATGTGAATGAGCGGTTTGTTGCCAGACACTCGGAAAGAAAGATGGTGGAAAAGCTGTGGCCACAAAATATTCTATTAGCTTCGCTGTATGAGGAGCAAGATTGTTTGACAAAATGCCTCGGCATATTCGAAACGCCACTGATATCAAAATTGTAGAGTTCAAAAATTTGCTGGATTCTCACTTAAGAAGAATACCAGATAGACCAGCGGTCAGCGGTTACGTGCACTGTGGAGATAATCCGCTGCCTGGCTCTCTCTTTGGTCGCTAACTGCGGCACAACAGAAGACACCCTGCAGAGTGACTCCACACACGTGGAGTGACGTGAACAACGTCACCTGGACTTTTTCCGAAGACCCTCATGGTAACAAGGTTCATAGAGCAACGATATTGAAGGTCAGAAGTCACCCAGGGTACAGAAATTAATACGTGCGGTCACTTCAGTTCTTACAACAATATTTTAATACTATGGATATGATTTTGCAATATTCAAGCTCAGTGATGAAAACGGAATCAATCAGTGATATGATGAGAATTATTATTTATTACAGACTATACCACCCGACATTTGCGTGCAGTAGTTAGTGTGGCTATACACATCAAGGCTCTCCCTAAGAGTCGGGCCGCTGTGCATAGAGGAAGATGAAGGGAGTCAGAAACTCATCAGTAAAGTTGAGCACCTCTGTTCTCAAGTACGTTATGGTATAGTTTTGGTATTAACTAAGTAAAATTTTTGGCAAGTGTATGCAGTAGCTCAGTGCAGGGTGTTGCTCATAAGAGCAGCCTGGAACTGTACTATATGTGTGGTCCCACGCACCACATACAGCAAGTAAAATTAAATATCACTAACGCAGTATGAATATCAACTAAGTCATTAGCTAGTAGATACCTGAGGGACACTCGCGCCTAACCACAAGTGGTTGGCTCACCTGCGCCACGAGCACGAAGGGCACCCACTGGTAGTAGGTGTGGTAGGTGATGCTGTCCTCCTCGTCGTGCGGACCCACGCCCTGGTGCGGCATGTCCACTCCAACCTGCGCCAGTGCGGGGGGATACCAATGTGTAGCAAGAGTCCGAATACGAGAGAGATAGAAGAGTTCTCAATGTTTCTTTGGTTAAGCAAGTATTCCGTTCTCAAGCTGGTATTTCCATGACAACTTTTTATTATCGGTTTTGATGTACAATTGATACAATGAAACGTTGATTGATCTAGCGTCGACTTGGGTATCTTATTATCGTAAGAATGTCTTTACAGATTGAAGGGTAATTTTTATCGTATATATAAGAAGCGCCTCGTACAGTAATTTAGCGTCAACAGCAAACGTACTGAAAAGTTAGCCATAGCTAAGCTACTTTACTATTGCGTTGCAACTGCTGCGTTTTATAATAAAAACTAAATTCTTTCTTCGCAACTGTATTGCAATCGATCTGAGATATCATCTGCCGGAAAAATTTCTCCAATAAAATAGCTCTTTCTTTGTGAAACAAATTACAAGAGATACTTTGGCCTGTGGCGACTTGTGGCCTCTGTTTTAGTAACTATGGAGTACCGGTGTCCATGCTGTGGACGTGAGTAGTGCCCTGATGCGTGCCAACTGTTCCGATACGTAAGTTACTACTTATATAGATAAATATTAACTCACTTATTTATATTTTACTTCAGTTTTTTATTTAATCGATTATCATCAATGAACATCACACATTCCTTATTGATTTTTCCGTGTTATTGTAAATTTTCACAAACTATTACACTACTTCTCAAATAACTTTGCTGTGAAGCAGAGAATAGCACGAGCACCAACTGTGGATGCTTTGGTTTCAGTTGCGTACACCAATTTTAACTCAGCCAGTAAAACTTACGGGCCGAATATATATGAGAGTAAACAACTCTATTAAGACACGCGAGGAAAAAAACAAACTTAGGATTAAGAGGACTTCATTCAACAAATATTCAAACATTATACGCAATATTACTGCTGCACTATAATGTGGTGGCGCACAGTGCGCGCCGAGCATCGTTATAATTAACGTTCTCACGCACACGTCATGAACCAAAAGGAGTCGACGGAAATGCCCACGCGATAGGCTATTGCATACTCTTCAAATGATCGGCCTTCCGGTCCCGAGGCCGCGTCGCTGTGAGATCTACGGTACTCACACTGTGTACCTCTGTCGCCGGTGGTTGTATCGGTCCCAACTGCACGGCCCATTAGGTGCTGGTTGTATCGGTCCCAACACTGCACGGCCCATTAGGTGTTGGTTGTATCGGTCCCAACACTGCACGGCCCATTAGGTGTTGGTTGTATCGGTCCCAACACAGCACGGCCCATTAGGTGCTGGTTGAATCGGTCCCAACACTGCACGGCCCATTAGGTGTTGGTTGTATCGGTCCCAACACTGCACGGCCCATTAGGTGCTGGTTGTATCGGTCCTAACACTGCACGGCCCATTAGGTGCTGGTTGTATCGGTCCCAACACTGCACGGCCCATTAGGTGCTGGTTGTATCGGTCCCAACACTGCACAGCCCATTAGGTGTTGGCTGTATCGGTCCCAACACAGCACGGCCCATTAGGTGCTGGTTGTATCGGTCCCAACACAGCACAGCCCATTAGGTGTTGGTTGTATCGGTCCCAACACAGCACGGCCCATTAGGTGATGG
>LQNS02277014.1:391309-412022 GCA_001587735.2 Parhyale hawaiensis | reverse complement strand
CACGTCTAATCAAGAAGGAAGATAGGGAACGTATAAGAAGTACGAGACTGTTACAGTCTCATGATCGAAGACGTGCTACGATGGAGAGAAATGAATCGTCTATGCGATACAGTCAAGAAAGACTTGAAGCAGGAAGGTTACAGAAGTGAATAAGAGCTGCTGGTAAGCGTGAGCGAGAAAATGTGGAAACCGCAAGTCAGAGGAAAGAAGACCTAAGGTTGAAAGCACGACAAAGAATCAATGAAGAGAATGAAGCAAGTCAGAGAAGATTCCACAACGGCCTATTTTAATAAAAAAATATCGATTATTGCTTGAATTTTTTTTACATACGGGTCCACCAGCTGCAAAATAATGTCGCTAATTGTTTCATAGCATGACAATTAAACATTATCACAGAATTTGTATTTTTATGTGCTTTTGTGAGTTTCATTTTGTTTGTTTAACCAAAGGACGTTCGGCGCACTGTGTATAATTCAATATAAGTAAATTAATATTACCGTTATTGTTGTTGTAGCGTGTTGGTACCATAGAAACCTCGTTGAAAGATAACACCAGGATCTCATATGTTCACAACTTACTCTTCATTTGACAGGCTGCTAATCTTTACGTTCTGTGCGTCTCACACGGTGACTAGTGGCCAATGTATGCACTTTAATAGTTTCAAACAATATTTAAGAACTTGTTTGATAGATAAGCAGAGCTAATCAAAGTTTAATTGTCAGTGAAACAATTAAGAGAATCTCAGATGTGTTTACTTGGACGGATCGATCGATAATTTACAGATTCCAGTCTCCTTCACGGAGAGAAGAGAACAGGCAGCGGACACGTATAGCACTGCATGTCATGGGGAGTAGCAAAAGTACAGTACGCAATTTATCAGTTCATGTCTCCTACTCTCACCACCTTACCCACTCTCACCACCTCACCCACTTTCACCATCTTACCTACTCTCACCATCTCACCCCCTCGCAACACCTCACTTCCTCTCACCACCTCACCTTTTCTCACCACCTCAGCTCTTCTCACCACCTCTCACCTGCTCTCACCACCTCACCATTTCTCACTATCTCAGCTCTTCTCACCACCTCTCACCTGCTCTCACCACCTCACCTCCCCATAGTGCAGCTTGTCGACGGTGTAGGTGCCTGTAATGTAGCAGTAGCTCTCCACTGCTTTCTTCAGAGCGTCGTTGCCTGTGTCCGTCATGCAGTAGATCTTCTCACCTGTCGGGACAGTGTGGCATGTCCTAATTGCAATCACATTGCGTTTTTTGCAAGTCAAAAAAGTTAGCCATAACGAACGAAGGAATATTTTTAAAAAGAGTACTAACGTACTTTACAGTATTGCCAAAATACTGTCAACACATAAATTAAAGCCAGTGACTCATTCCATTTTTGGTAATACTGTTTTAGCTTAGTACGTTCCTGTGGTCATTGCAATGCTGTACTTTTTCTATAAAACATGAACGCAGTTTAAATTCCATATATGTCACGCAAGCAAGATACGGGCATACGTATCGGACGGTAGACGTAAAGCAGCATGCGACTGATTCAGCACTTCTGGCAGCAGCTGAAGTTATTTCGTACAAAAAAGCGATGCAACTGATGAGTTAATATTCAAGAATGACACTCAAGGAAGCACTTATCCAATACGTAGATCTGGACTGAGAGTTACTACCACCAGCGGTGGCCCGTCCTGTGGAACGGTGGAACTTCAACATTCGCAGTCGTACCCAGTACTATGAATAACAGTGTAATGCATAGAGCAAGTTAAAGAACCTATAAA
Source organism: Parhyale hawaiensis (assembly GCA_001587735.2). Lineage (NCBI taxonomy): Eukaryota > Metazoa > Arthropoda > Malacostraca > Amphipoda > Hyalidae > Parhyale > Parhyale hawaiensis. The sequence goes on along the minus strand of LQNS02277014.1, from coordinate 410,237 downwards.
ATGCGTCGTTGCGAGAACATGTCCTAAGCAATTGCTCAGATTTTGAGAATTGTGATGCCAAGAAGGCAAAAAATTTTCATATTAATCGACAATTTCACAGCGAGTTTCTATATAATAGAACTGTAGTTTCTATTCACAACAGTTGTTGAAAATAATGAGCACAGAGTGATAAGGAAAACACACCCGGTGTCGTCGATTTCCTCACAAAAGCCGAGTTAAGCTACGCCCAATCGATCTGGCTTTGCCCCGCTGGACTGAGTTACAAGCATGAAGTCTGAATCTATTACCCATGAAACGCACGAAAACTCTTTCTTATTCCTTACAATGGAGTCTTCCGCCTTCTCAAACGACATCAGGCTGCTGTTAACACCTGTACCACGATTTTAAGCGAAGAAAGAAAGTTTCCAACAAGTCAAACCTGGCTGCCCTAGCTAAACTCGACTTTGAAGAACCTGGCGATGACATCTAAAGACTCCAGGAACGTGGAACGACCGTCAACAGCAGCACTTAGTACGTTGATCGTTTCTTTGTGCTCCAATGCTGAGCTCTAAAATGATCTAACTGTTGTAACTTAATTGAAAGAACGCTACAACTAGAAATAATTTTGTTTAGCGGATTAATAGCTAGCTTTAGGGTATCACTAGTTAGGAAGCTCAACTTCTTGAGTGTAAAAATCCTACACACAAATAGAGCAGTTGAGAACTGCTAAGCTTACTTAGCTAGAGTTGCACTGGCTGCAGGAGGTTATACGTTAGGCTATACGATATGCGTGGTAACACTAATAGTCCGATTCCTGAGGAGTTATTATTGACTGGCACTGGTTAAGCTAAGCCCAACAAACTCGGTTTGTCCAAAACTTCAGAGAGGCGAACTGAGTTCGCCCTTCTGGATCGGGGTGCAAGCGTCGAACTGACTGTAACTAAGAAACTGCATTTCACGGATCCAGTTTAAAAGTTTTGGTAAGTCTGGAAAGTAATCAATTGAGGGTTTACCCCTGAAATGTGGTCCAACGGGGCGAAATTTATGCACTTGTCAGAAGTACAGGCGCGTGGATCCGAGTCTGTTGGGCCAAGGCATTGGTTGGGCTCCTTGCCTGACCAGCCCTCGCCGTGTCACTCAATGGTCCTTCGGTCTCCCTGAATGACGGCAGTTCATGCTGTCCGAAAGCTACAAGAATATATTTCTGAAACTGTGCTCACTCGTGAGCCTTTTGTAAGCGGTTTTCCTACAGTCGTCTGAATTCGTTGGTGAGTCATCTACACAATAAAAAGGCCACAGCTCCCTGAGTTCTAATCCCCTGTAGATTTGAAGAGCTATCAGAAACTTTTACTGAGTCACTTGGTAATCCAGTTGATTTAAGGGCTAACGTTTAAACTAATCTTTTGGTAGCTACAGAACTGTGTTCTCAAACACATGACGAAACAGTCGCATGTGTCGAAGTATGAACGTGGTGCCAAACACTATAACGCGTGCACCTGCCTTAACCGAATGTAAGGAAAAGGACGGTGACACAGCAAACGATGTGTATGAACAAGTCGTACCGACGAAATCGTAGAGTGTGGACAGCGTGGCCCCCGCCATGAAGAGGATGAATGTGTAGCGGTAGTGGAGCCTGAAGACCACATTGTCCACCCGAGCCTTCCTCTCGCTCTTCAGTTTGAGTTGGGAGAAAGCGGCCCACATCTGCGGTGAAGACGGCAAACTGGTCTAACTGAAGCCTGGCGGTTGATTCGTAATACGGCACTCTTAGGGCTTATTACTAGTCATTACTAACAGCCAACGCTCTTGTTACAGTGCATTGTCGAGCAAATAATTGTTTATCTCTCCCATGAGTCATGCTCCTGCGTAGTTATATCACCTCTGCCACAGAGGTTATGTTTTGTCGACGTTACTTATTAACCTACTAATAACTGTATATAGTAGTGTCAAAATAATTAATTTTGTCCAGTTTAACACCTGAAACATTTGCAGCACTGATTGACATGAGAAACAATTTAACTTCAGCTGCCATTTGGTATTGGGAGAATGCTAAGAAAAATGCTAATCTAAGTACGCCACAAAAAATAATTGAGTCACTTTTCCAATTTTTATTCAAACAAGACTTCAATTGGAAATATCTTACTGACACTTTTGTCCCTTCTGTTTGAATAGGAAAGTAGGAGAGCAGAACGGCATGGCAGATTTTGTTACTATTATCTTAAAATGAATCTAGTTGATCAGCCCTCGTCGTTTAATGCTCTTCATGCAGAAATGATCGTTTCGATTCAGTGTTTGTTTCTTACGATGGGCGCTTGACGCCACTCCTTATAGCACAAATTTCCCAACACTCGAGCAGTTGCATTTACTAACCTTTGGAGCGTCCCTTTAGACCTAACACTACCCAAAATGACAATTTTTCAAATTATTCCTTAGCACGCAAATACACACTAGACTGAGCAAATGTTTAAACACTACAGCTTACGATCGCACGGCATCACTGTGGTGTGCTTATCTTTCTTATCTCTTATCATCAACATTGCGATAGAAGGCGAACGTAGATTATACAGACACATTCTCAAGCACATAAAGCAGGAAGGAAATGAGTATCTAGACAAAGGAATAAGAGTGGATATGAAAGTCATATACTAGAACTAGAGCACTCTGAGAGCGCATACCCCCGCCAAGCGAGGCAACGGTAGCAAAAAATTCAAAATGGCTTTGAAGCCATAATTTTCTTTGTATAAACTCCAAAATCTAATCATTTGTGTCTTTTGATAGTAATAACAGTTAGTCAAATTTTCTTGAAGATCCGTTCATAACTTTTTGAGTTATACTGCTAACAAACGTTATGACAAACATAAGTCAAACATACAAACGAACAAACCGATCTGCATTAAAATTTGATCATTTATGTCTTCTAACCTTACTAACAAACGCTATGAATTTCATAAAGATCCATTCAGTATTTTTTGAGTTATTGTGCTAACAAGCATAAAATTAAAAACACTGACAAACGAACGAACGGATCATTATAAAATTTGGTCATTTACTCTTTGTTATGTACCTAACAACTCATGTTAATTTCATAAAAATCTACCTATAACTTTTTGAGTTATGGCATTGAGAAAAATGAGGCAGGCAAACAAACGGATGGACATATCTTCACCAAAAGTTAATCTTCTGTTCCTCCTAACATTACCTAATAATCCTTGTAAATTTCGTCCAAATCGGTTCAGAACTTTTTGAGTTATCTTGGTGACAGACAGACACATAAACAAACAGACAGACAGACAAACACGATGAAAACATAACCTCCTTGGCGGAGGTAATTACCTTGGAACTATTTTCACCTTGGTGCGGCTAGTGCCGAATAGTCTTTTTTCGCGCCGCTATTAGCCAGGGATGATCGTTCGACGGGCCCCGGCCGGTAATTATTAACTTGTCTACAGACAGTTGCCCTACAAAAAATTCCTTTGCGGATTTTTTTCGCCAACGGATAATAATTATTCGCCTACGAACAATTGGTCAAACGGATATTTCACCCCTCGGATATTTCGTTATACGGACATTTCGACTACTAATGGACATTTCGTCTAAAAGAAATTTCACTTACTAGGCATTTCTCCTAGTGAGTTTATACCCACAGACAGTTTGCTAATGATGCATTAACGAGTTTTCCTCTATTTCAACTGCTTAGATATTTTGAAATTTTAAATAACAGATACACAATGCAAAGAAATGAATGTAAAATAACATAGTTTGAAATTAGCATAGGATGGTAATTCGTTAATAATATCTATATTTTTGTTTAGTTGAGTGGTGTATGAGTTGCAAATGTACTGTTTTAATTTTCATTCACAGGGAAATATACAAGCATAGACTACGCTGTACTGAATAGACCAGTCCCTCATAATGCCAAACAGGTCCTATGACAGATGTTTTCTAATTAGCAACAAAACTTCAATGGGCTTTTATCGGTAGTCCGAACACTTTAGTCTATATGATGCTTAGCTCCCATGCTGATTTATTATATTATGTTTAGATATTTTATGCTCATGAAGATGAAACCAGCGGTGCTGTTTTAAGTGTAAGACAAATGTTCAATATTTTAGAACAAGACTGTACAGAACATTTTAAGACGTTAGAAAAACTGATAGAAATATATATAAATAGTAATAAATATGAACATATTTTTAATGAGGCTTCTTTAAAGTAGGGATGATCCCCAAAATATACTAAAGTTACATTGGTAGCCCACAGCAAAAAAGTGAATTTTGAGTTCAACACCTCGAACCTGAATGGCAAGCGCACATTTTCGCGGAAATGCAGAAAAAGAAATCCTCCAGTGGAGTCACCAGCCATTGTACTCGAGCTACGAGAATGGCGGAGGAAGTCCTCACTCCTCACAGTTTGGCCAAAGCGTCAACTCTCCAAACAACGGAACTCCTGGACCTAGAGCGAAGGCTGGCATGTAGCCTTAGTATTGGGAGGAGTCTCAAGTTTCGAAAAGACGATGTCTGGAAGGTGCTTGTATTTCCTGTAGAAATATCCCTATATCATTGTCTTTGGCCTATACCATGGAAAAATCATGAAGTTGTCCACATTAATATCTACCAATTAAGTTTTAGTGCTCCGGTTTGCTGGTCTCTCAATAAGTAGTCGGCTATTGCTGCAGCTCACAGATTAGGTTTTATCGGTTTCGGAGGGTCCCCATTTCAGGAGTTTTCTCTATCATGGAACTCTCTGTTTAAGGAGTTCTACTGTATTCGGACAGAAATTTGTTTTTTTTTTTTTCATCAACGTGCTAATCCATAGGTCTATTAAATCAATATACTATGGACCTCCTCAAAAAAAAAAAAAAACATCCAGAAGAGAGACAACTCCTGCAAGAAAGACAACCGAAACTGAGAAAATCCAGTAACGTAGACTGGATACAGCGCCATCTGTCGTGAGTTGCAGCGCAGTTGACGCCATATTGAGCGACCAGCAAAAAGGTGCAGTAAAATCACAGTTCAGTTACAGAAGATAGTTATGCCAGATTTGAGTGTTTGCACCAAACCCTTGAAACGTTCAGGGCCGAGATGCACGAAAATTCACTAAGTGTATTTAGCTCACAGATTTTCCCTTAACTTCAGAAAAATGCACTTTGTGAGCTACGGGAATATGCACAAACAGCTTTTTGCTTTCCCGCCAAAAAAGATTCCCTTTATTTTTGTTCTTAAGTTAAGGGTGCTGAGACTACCCTTAAATGCAATAAAGAAACCGCTGCAGAACCAAAAAATTTACGAAGAAACATATAACGAGTGCAAATTTGATCTATTTTACGCAGTATTAACATTCCCTAAGTATTTCTACAAAAGTATCGCTTGAAGATGTTCTTTTAGCAGAAGCGCTCAACTGGCAGAAAAATTTCTTGCACGTTTGGGCCGGGATGTTCAAAACATCGTTACGTGAACGTGGCGAACAGCTGTTTCCTTAATAACACCGCTTACGTTCACCTTAGAAGTTGTGAACAAATGCTTAAAATATTTAGAACGCTCACTTAGCTGGATTTAATCTTAAATATGCTCCTAACTTTAAGGTTGGACGGAGCAGTCGTAAATACCACTAAGTTAACAGCTGTTTAACTAAAAAGCTATAAACTAATTAATAATGACAACAATACTGCATAGTTTTGAGCTTTTAGCTCTATTGGAGTTGGATTCATGATAATGGCAATGTGTTCGGTGCACCTACAACCCTCAGCCTACAGTCATTTCACCAGACGACAGAATGCACTAATTCAGTGCTTCAGTGAATTCATAGTTTATAATGCTGCACTCAATGCCTTTTTGCATTTCTGAAAAATGATTACCGTGTTGTATAAGCTAAAATGAGACTTTCCAGATGATAAGTGCAGGCTGGACAATAATTTTCATTTAGTAGCTATGTATAAGAGTAATTCTCATCAATGCACTTGCTGCATTAAATGCTAATGCTCAAAAATAACCGCTGTAACGTAAACGGCATATTACGCCCGCTATAGGCAATAGTGTTTCGTCCTGTGTTTTCACTTCACAGCGTTCGAATGTGTTGCTGTGTTTGTGCAAACAACAAAAACGGGAGCTGCTTTCTGATACGACGTGCACCAAAAATTTGAGACACACGGCACCGCACTATTGACACTTGCTAAGCCAGCGCATATGACGGTAAACATTTTATCGCAACTATTGGTTGACCCACAGTTGTGTTTGCAAGGACAGTACGAAGTATTCCAAAGCGGTGAATTGAAAAAAGTTATACCATATGAAATGCGCACCGAATTTAAACTGTAATATGTCATTTTGTAGCTCTAAATTTTTATGATCGTTTATCATATATTAGATGAAACGCAATACAAGAATACATAATATTATCGAGAACTGTGTTACTTCATTAGTTTCTATCTGGTTAGAACTGACTCTCCACTGGTGTTAATCCAGAGCATAACGGTAAATCTTGTACATTGTGTTAGCTCTAAGAACGGTACTTTTATGACGATAGCACACCCAAGTTAAAAGAACGAGTATCGTCAATTTTTCGTCCGAAAGTTATGTTGAACTCTCCTAAACACAGCTTTGATATTGCCAACAAATGGTGTAAAAATGTTTACCGTCTATTCTAGATACTCCGCAAATGCCGTTTGTTACTTTCGGACTTATAATTTTATCTGGAGGGATTTATAATTCAGAATTGTTGCAAGTGGGCGCTATTTATATTTTAATGGGCACATCAACATATTTTAACAAATAGATGACGATACTCGTTCTTTTGACTAGCGTGTGGCAACGGCCTTATAAGTTGTAGCATGAAAACTGGCACAATCGGAATGTGAACGGCTGCAGCTGTGATTATTTCCCTTGTAATAAATGTAGCTAATAATTCCTCATCACTAAATTTTGGATTTTTTCTATTTTTGGGTGGAATCGAGTTATCCATTTTATTACATTAAAACCCAAGGAACGACAGATAGAGCTGAAACAAGAGTATCAACATGAGTTTCTCACGCACAGACACCGATCAGCTGTTGCTTCAATGTTTACATTTAGTGCGCTCTATCTGCATTTGTAACGCGCTTTCCTATTGGCTGAGAGAGCCTCACGGCAATTTTTCAGCATGCACTCGGAAAGGCCTTTACGTTCACGTAAAACTGTTGTGAACATCTCAACGTACGATTGACGCAGAGAAACGTTAAAGTAGTCATTTGCATTTAAAATTGAATCGTAACTTTACGCAAACTTGGCCAACTTTTATACATCCGAGCCCTGGCAACTTCGCGCGAGCTTCAAACCAGCAATATCCAGTTTTCTATTGGATACTGTGGAACACTTTGGGGTGCGAATGAACTGATTTTACACCATAATCTTTTGATATTCCTGAGTATTGTGGAGCGTTCTAACTGTCGTTTCTTGCTTAAAAATGTTATAAATGTTCACAACTCCTTGAAAAAAAAAAACACCTAACTCCAAAACGAGTAGCGGAACTGTTACTTAGGCTGATAGTTTCACTGCTGTTTCGGTCGAAATACGGTACAACACCAGGAAAAAACAAACCCTTCGGACACTTTGTAGTGGGTACGGGGAACTAAAGACTGTATACGATCCCAACCGTCTTTTCAAGGAGTTTTCTCTTCTAATTTTTTCTTGCGTCCTTGTGAAGACAACGCCGAACATACGGTGCTCCATTCCGAAAACGTCCAGCTGCTAAGCATTCAGTTTGCAGCTTGCGCATAGCTAAAGAATCAATTCTGTCTTTAAGCATTTGCACGCAAAAGGGAATAAAGAGACAATAAATGCCTTTAAAATTGTTTCATGCATTGCAGATTTAGTGGACTTAAGATGTCCTCAGGATAAGGCCATTTAAGCAGTTTAAAGAATAAATTTCTATTCAGTGTTACGGGCGTTTTGTGTATCCCCGCCCTGGACTTCAGCTCCTGTCTGGGAATCTGGGATCCCGGCTGAGTTTCATAGTTAGAATAACCAAATTAAACGCGCTGCGCCTCATATCTAAAAGACAATGACGATGTTCAAGCCGCTGGATTTGTCGCGTGCTGCGTCAAGATTAACAATGTGTTTGATATCTCGCTTTAGTAATTAGTCAATCTGATATCTTCTTAACAACGTAATCATGCTTTTCTCATAGTGAACATGTATTATGAAGCACAAAGACGTTACATGGCGTACTTCCAATGTTTCTTTGCTCCGGTCGCCGTAGAGGTGTCTCCTCCTCCTCCTCCTCCGGAAGTGCGGGCGCCACGAAAAACCTAACCTTGCAAAGCTGCGGCGAGGCTTCCGCAAGCAAGGAAGCAATTTTCTCCACGACACCTAACACGGACGCACGGCGGCAGGGCGGCCTTGAGGCAGCGAAATGTTTCGCCACCGACCTTTCTGACAATGTCAAGTACTGAAACATTCCTGAGGCTGATATTATTAGCATCAACCAATCGGCAATTTTTTTGCGTGTGTACCGGTAGTTGCGGGAAATTACAATGGAGGGTGCGCACTAACTGAAAAAATGCCGAGACACTCAACTTTTCTCTTTAGCCATCACGTTGCCGAGGCTATACTTGCGCAGTTTGAGTTCCACACAAAAACTTTATGTCACTGCAACTTTAACAAACTCTGAAGTAGGAAGTATACTTAAAGCTTGACCACTGCAGCTTGTTATAGCGTACGAACTGAAAGAAACGACTCGTACACTACATTTTCATATTAGTGGTATAGCAATGTGCAAGCCGAAGCCTTATGCGCTACAACGTAATCGGATGCAGAATTGTGTAGCAGTGCAACTTCTGCTTTAGTATGCACCCGCCCTGAGGTATCTGCACTACAGTTGTCTATATCATTATTAAATTACACTAGACCAGCGACGTGGGAACGGAGAAACTCCATGAGGTTAACAAATGAAAACGCAACCAGCCCAGTGAGCGAAAAAAGAAAGAATGAAAGAAAGAGAAGATCCAGGATCACAGAATAGCTCTGTGTACAGCTCGTTTAAAGCTGCCAATACCCGCACCAGCAAAGGCAGAGCCATCAACACCATTCCAAATATCCACGCATGATAGAAAAAACGAACGAGAATACTGGCCCAAATGGCATCGCAACGGTTCCAAGGCAAACTCATGAAGAGCATCAGTACGCCGAGTATACCTCACCCGAACAAATGGCTCCGGAAGAAAATCAGACCATGGATGATTAGAGTAATTATATATATATACCGTGTATGCTCCCTATACGCGCAATGCATTAATGCAAATTTCTAATACTCGCTGAATATTTAGTCCAAGCGAACTACACTACGCGAAAACAAATTTTTACGTTAAATCTGTGACAATTTGCCTCGAGCAACCTGTTGCGATTGCGAGCGGAAATCTTCGTTCCAGCAAAGCAGCACCCACTTGTTCTCTCGTTTACGCAATGGTGATAGCAAGACCCAAGTACTGAATAAGCTAGATCACTCTGAGAGAGCGTACCTCCGCCAAGCAAGGAGAACATTTAAACATCAGGGCCCGGATGTTTAAAATTCGCCAAGCATGCTTAAAGTTAAGGCTCAATTTCAAACGTAAATGACTACGTTAACGTTTCTCTGCGTCAGTCGTACGTTGAGATGTTCACAGCAGTTTTAAGTGAACGTAAAGGCTTCTACGAGTGCATGCTGAAAAATTACCGTGAAGCTCGCTCAGCCAATAGGAAAGCGCGTTACAAATGCAGATAAAGCGCGCTTTGTAAGCATTGGCGCAACAGCTGATTTGTGTCTGTGTGTGAGAAACTCATGTTGATACTCTGTCTGTCGTTCCGTGGGCTTTAATGCAATGTTGAGATGTGTCATCGCCCTTAAAGCTAATGCAAGGGACAAGATTTACCGTTATATTCTGGATTAACACCAGTGAGCAGTCAGTTTTAACCCGATAGAAACTAATAAAGTAGCACAGTTCTGGATAATATGTATTCTTGTTTCGCAGTTTCCATCTCATATATGATAAATAATCATAAAAATTTAGAGTTAAGAAATGACATATAACAGTTTGAAATTCGGTGCTCATTTTATAGGGTATAACTGTGTTTTCACTTCACCGCGTTCGAATACTTCGTACTGTCCTTGCAAACACAACTGTGGGTCAACCAATAGTTTTGATAAAATGTTTACCGTCAAATACGCTTGCTTGGCAAGTATCAGTAGTGCAGCGTCTTGCGTCTTTTCAATTTTTTTTAGTGAACGTTGTCTCAGAACGCGGTGCTCGTTTCTATCGTTTGCGCAGGCACAGCAACACATTCGAGCGCTGTGAAGTGAATCCACAGGACGAAAGTCTATTGTCTGTAGCGGGTGTAATATACCATTTACGTAACAGCTGACTGTCTTGAGCATTAGCATTTATTACAGCAAGTGCATTGATGAGAATTACTCTAATAAATAGCTAGTAAATCAAGGTAATTGTCCAGTCTGTGTTTTTTATTGATAAAGTCTCTTTTTAGCTTATACTAAACAATTACATTTCCAGAAATGCAAAAAGGCATTGAGTGCAGCATTATAAACTATGAATACTCTCAAGCATTGACTTAGTTCATTCTGTCGTCTGATAAAATACCTGTAGGCTGAGAGTTGTAGGTGCACCGAACACACTGCTATTATCATGAATCTAACTCTAATAGAGCGAATAGCTCAAAATTGTACAATATTGTTGTCTTTACTAATTATTCTATTGCTAGTTTAGTTAAACAGCTGTTAACTTAGTGGCATTTACGACTGCTCCAACCAACCTTGAAGTTAGGAACATATTTAAAATTAAATCCAGCTAAGTGAACTTTCTAAATATTTTGGGCATTCAGTCACAACTTCTAAGGTGCACGTAAGCTGTGTTACGGCAACAGCTGGGCGCCACGTTCACGTAACGATGTGTTGAACATCCCGACTCAGGACTTTCTGCAGCAGTGACGCTGCAAGCAGGCCGGCTATTTATTATCGAGACCATTACTGCATCCGGAGAGTAAAATAACGGTAGAAATAGGCAACAGCTGACTTAGCTATGAACTCCTCGAAGAAATATACAGCTCACAGAACAGCATAACTATCACGGCAAGGGTCTAAGAGGCACTGAACACCGAACAGACATTGCCCGGAGGCAGTGGACACACGAGTAGGCCCCCACACAGTATAGCCCTTGCAGCATAGCTCTCGCTTCGCTGAAGCGGGCAGTCAAGATAATGACGTGACATTAGAGGAAATGATCCTCATCTTTGATTTAAGTTCAGAGTTATTTGAAAAAACTGACACCCTAATAACTGTACGTACATTTCAACATTTCAGTTCAGAACTACGATGCAAGGAAAATTTTTACTGATTTCAATCAGCAGAGATAATAAACTCATGATCCTGTTTTGAAAAATGCACATTTTACGGTGCTGTGACCTACAGAATGGCTGAGAATCCAGGCGCTGCACGCTGGCATACGACGACCCTTCGTCCGCCTGTCACCGCTGTTGTTATGACCACTGCTGGCAGATAAGTTACGGACAAGATGTCACTTGTAACACAACTGGACACAGTGTCCAGTTACAATTCCTAAAAAAAATTCTGTACGCGCGTCCACAGACTGCAGGTAGTGAATCGTGTACTCCATCCCGGTAGAGTATGTGACCTCCTTGAGAGTGTCTTAGGTAAATTAAGAAAAAGTTAGCATATATAGGATGGGTTCAGCTATGATAGGCACCTAACTTAATTTATAGTCACACTCATTGTACCGGAATCTCAGGTAAGCTACAGACCGTACCGGCACCGTGTGTTCCTATTTTCAGTAGTTTCGACCCACCTGCCTTGATAGTGATTCGGATGCATAGGTGCCAAATAATGCTATACCATAGGTGACCCATCGCAGTTGAAGTTTCGCAGTTTTGGTATAGCATTCAATCGTTGCTTTGATGTGTTTAGTGTCAAGAGCTGCCGCACCCAAGCAGCAAATTACACTGCCATAATGCTGGGCTCGGAAATGCGTCTATTTATTGACCGATAATTCATCTTTTATGCGACAAAACTATACAGTCAGTCTGGAAAACGAAATTTTCCTCCAAAGGTCAATTTCTCATCGCCTACCTATAACGAAGTTTGTGGTGACCAATACATTTAAATTTTCAGCGCATCAGTAACTTATTTTTACCAAATGCATGACGTAATGGCCAGTTTCCGTGAGGCTGAAGGCATTCCGCAGACTTTCGGCAACAAGAAGTGTTCACCAGCCAACTCTGTGCAGCATGTGGTAACTAAAAATAACGCAGCTGGCAAATAGACGGACGTTTGGAAGAGATGCTTTGTAACGTTCTTTTAATCGTGTCCAAATGTTGGTAGGTCTTGCCAATGCACTATTTTCAGTTACCGAACTTCAGTGAGCATTCGGCCGTCACAAATACTTTCTTAAAATACAGTGAAGAGTTTATTGACTGACCTGAACAACTCACCCTCCGGCTCACGTGCACTTCAGTGTTGCAGCTGATGCTCCCATCCTTCTGTTCATCGCGACGCATGTTAAAAAAACAGCAATGGGAAAAGTTTGAAGTCTTCAATGAGAGAAGCTACAATAATTGCAACAGCGACTCGCTGCTACACCTGCGGCGTCTGCCATGAGATATCACTTACGAAATGCTTCCGTTTCGTAAAGGTCAAGTTTTCGAGCGCTGACGCAAGGACGGAGAGCCTCGATCCAGGTAGCTTGGTGCCCGTTCATGCCCTGAATTTTCAATTACAGGCCAATCTCTTAACTTTTCTCAGGTATTTCTCTTTCGAATGGAAAAACCGCAAGTATTTGTCAATAAAGTATCATTATAACCTGAAAATCGGCTGTTGTGGCGACTGCGAATCACTTGTACCAAAACCCCGTATCCACGGTGCAACATTTGTTGAGCAATACGATCATTTCCCCACACCTCATACTCTAAGTAGAAAATTTGCCTACTCTGTTCTCTCCCGCCTGCCTGGCTCGGGTACCAAGTTAGTTGAGAATCCAGCAGTTGAAACATACTGATGATTCACGCACGCATAGAGCTAATATAGAAGTCTGATTTTAATGGGTGATGCGGTAAACTGAAAGTTAAAGCTGAAGTCAACATCGAAATTACATAATTAGAGGTAGATATCCTAGAAAGTGTATGAAAAAATTTCAGTTCGTAACAGAAGCTTTGTGCGTAAAAATTACATTGAGACAATGGGGCTAAGGCCCCTTTAATTAGGGCGCGCGCACACGTACGCAATACAGTAGTTGCATGCCGCGCAATTCTGTCTCCGATTACGTTGCAGCACACAAGGCTTCAGTTTGGACATTGCTATGACACTAAACGAATATCTAAGGTACGAGTCGTTTTTTGCAGTTTGTACAAACAAATAGAATTTTTCAAACTTTGAGAATACCCCCCAGCTAACAATTTGACATTGATTCCTCGTAGAAATCAGGTCGTGAGTCCACAGATCAACGTGCATTCCACGTCGATCTGTAGACTCCAGATAAAGTTGCTAGCACGAATTGTGACCGGTGCGTTGTAAGGCCGGCTGCACACTAACAACTTTCGTTGCCGCTAGGAGCTTAGAGGCAACTCAACTTATCCGTGCACGTAGCTACGGCACGGCTTCAGCTTGCACAAAATTTAGCTGCTTCAAAAAATTTCAAATATTTCAGTCGCTACTGCAATTTCTACACCCTAGCGAGTGGCAATGTTGAACTTTCAACGATCGCTCCTAATTATGAGCGGTTGGTGTTCACAACGATTGGTATTTTAAGAATTACAGCACGATGTTCATAGACGTCATGCTGAAGTCACGGCCACGGCTGCGCAGTCGGATAAGCTAAGTTGCGTCTAGGCTGATAGCAACAACGAAAGTTGTTATAGTGTGCAGCCGGCCTAAGGCAACGTGTTGACTACGTTGTGACAACCTTCAAACGTACCTGTCACTGCATCACAACGTACTAAGGAGCCGCCCAGCACAAGGTGCTGAGGACGTGCTAACAACGTTAGCTGGAGTCCACAGGGCCCGGATGTTTAGAACTTCGCCAAGTATGCGTAAATTTACGGCTCAAATTCAAACGTAAATGACAACGATAACGTTTCTCTGTGTCAATCGTACGTTGAGATGTTCACAGCTGTTATAAGTGAACGTAAAGGCTTCTACGAGTGCATGTTGAAAAATTGCCGTAAGGCTCGCTCAGCAAATAGGAAAACGCGTTACAAATGCAGGTAGAGCGCTATGTAAACAGCTGATCGGTGTCTGTGTGTGTGCGAGAAACTCATGTTGATACTCTTGTTTCAGCTCTATCTATCGTTCCTTGGGTTTTACTGCAATGAATGGATAACTTGATTCCACCCAAAATAAAAATAAAAAATCCAAACTTGAGTGATGAGAAACTATATACTGCAATTTATTACAAGGGAAATAATCCCAGCTGCAGCAATTCACATTCTGATTGGATTGTGCCAGTTTTCATGCTACAGTACAACTTAAAATGTCGATGCCACACGCTAGTCAAAAGTACGAGTATCGTCAGCTTTTCGTCCGAATATGTTGATGCGCCCTTTTAAATATAAATAGCACACACTTGCAACAATTCTGAATTACAAATCCCTCCAGACATAATTATATGTCCGAAAAAACTAACGGCATTTGCGGAGTAAACTGCTGAACTGATGGTAAACATTTTTACACCATTTGTTGGCAATCTCAAAACTGCGTTTAGAAGAGTTCAGCATAACTTTTGGACAAAAAAATGACGATACTCGTTCCTTTGACTAGCGTGTGTCATCGCCATATAAGTACCATTCTTAAAGCTAATGCAAGGGACAAGATTTACCATTATATTCTGGATTAACACCATGGAGTGTGCAGTCAGTTTTTACCCGATAGAAACTAATGAAGTAGCACGGTTCTGGATAATATGTATTCTTATATTAAACTAAGAATATTCAAACTAACAAAAGTGTCGACTTAAAAAAAACGTTGACTTCAGGATTAGATTCCCATCTTCAGAACTAAGAAACTAAAAAACTAAATACAAGGATGTGAAAGTTTAAAACTAGAAATTTATTCAATAGACTAGCTGGGGACAGAGGTGTTATCATGTGGTAGTGTAAAAGGTGAGTCAATGACTGAAGTAAGCTCGGATGGTCCTAATATCAGTGCTGGTACAGTCGGGCAGTCAGGAAACGTCGTTGGCGGCAGTGGTGTACACTGTACAGTCGGGGGATATACATACGTTGTGAATAGTAGTGAGAAGAACTGCTTCAATCCTCCCGCCGTTGGCGGGAGGAGTGTACAGTCGGGGAAAAACGTCAGTTGTGAATTGTAGTGAGGGGAACAGCGGAAGTCATTATATTGAGGCTCGGATTAGTTTTATAGATGTAAAGAAATTCTTAAGTAGTGAGTTCTATTGGATTAGAAAAGTCGATTATGGAAAAGTGTTTCCTACTAATGGGATGGTTGTTTTGTTCTGCATGAAGACGGGCAGCTGAATGTGAAGGCTTTGCTAGTGGTAAACCTGTTCTACTGGATATACCTAAATGTTGGTCGATGCGGGCTTTGTAATGCTGCCCAGTGCTGCCCGCATACGAAGCTTGGTAACTTCTGTAATTGTACCTGTAGACAACACCGGACAGAAAAGTTGGGGGAGGGGGGTGGTCCTTAAACCCATTCACTGCAAACGCTACGTAGACGACACTTTCCTCATCTTCAAAAACCCAACCGAATCAGACCTATTTCTACAATATTTAAACAGCAAACATCCCAACATAAAATTTACTGCTGAAAACCAATCTAATTATTCCATACCATTTCTAGACATCCTAGTCACAAATGAGGACTCAACACTAACCACTAGAATCTACAGGAAGCCAACTTTTTCGGGTCTCGGAACCTGCTTCTTCAGCCACTGCTATGACCAATTTAAAATAAATGCAATCAAAACTTTACTGTTCAGGGCATATCACTTATCTTCCACTCACATAGCATTTTCAAACGAAATAGACTTTCTTCGAACTTTCTTTGAGAATAACGGTTATCCGCATCAGCTATTAGACTATTATTGCAAACTGTTTCTTGACAAGCTATTCGATCCCGGCATTACTAAACCTACAGTTCGTAAATTAGACTTTTTCCACTCTCTCCCGTACTACAGCAGAACCACCATAGCTACAGTTAATTCTCTGGAAACTTTCCTCTCCGAAGCCTATCCGCATATAAACTTAAGGTTCTCTTTTAAAAACACATTTACCATAGATCCTTTTTTTAAATTTACGGACAAACAGCCACACCTTTGCTGTCCGGGGTTGTCTACAGGTACAATTGCAGTAGTTGCCAAGCTTCGTATGTGGGCAGCACTGGAAAGCATTACAAAGCCCGCATCGACCAACATTTAGGTATATCCAGTAGAACAGGTTTACCACTAGCAAAACCTTCATATTCAGCTCCCCGTCTTCATGCAGAACAAAACAACCATCCCATTAGTAGGAAAGACTTTCCCATTATCGACTTCTCCAATCCAATAGAACTCACAACTTTAGAATCTCTTTACATCCATAAAACTAATCCGAGCCTCAACATAATGACTTCAGCAGTTTCCCTCACTACAATTCACAACTGACGTTTTTTCCCGGCTGTACACCCCTGCCGCCAACGACGTTCCCTGACTGCCCGATTGTAGCAGCACTGATATTAGGACCATCCGAGTCATTCACCTTTTACACTACCACATGATAACACCTCTGTCCCCACCTAGTCTATCAAAAAATTTCTAGTTTTAAACTTTCACATCCTTGTATTTAGTTTTTTAGTTTCTTAGTTCTGAAGATGGGAATCTAATCTCGAAACGTCAACGTTTTTTTTAAGTCGATACTTTTGTTAATATCTATTCTTGTTTCGCAGTTTTCATCTCATATATGATAAACAATCATAAAAATTCAGAACTAAAAAATTACATATTATAGTTTGAAATACGGTGCTTATTTTATACGGTATAATTGTGTTTTTCACTTCACCGCGTTCGAACACTTCGTACTGTCCTTGCAAACACAACTGTGGGCCAACCAACAGTTTCGATAAAATGTTTACCGTCATATGCGCTGGCTTGGCAAGTATCAGTAGTGCAGCATCTTGTTGTCTTTTCAATTTTTTAGTGAACGTTATCTCAGAAAGCGGTGGGCCAACCAATAGTTTCGATAAAATGTTTACCGTCATATGCGTTGGCTTGGCAAGTATCAGTAGTGCAGCATCTTGTGTCTTTTCAATTTTTTAGAGAACGTTGTCTCAGAAAGCGGTGCCTGTGCGCGGGCACAGCAACACATTCGAACGCTGTGAAGTGAAAACACAGGACGAAAGACTATCGTCTGCAGCCTGGCGTAATATACCATTTACGTAACAACTGTCTGTCTTGAGCATTAGCATTTATTACAGCAAGTGCATTGATGAGAATTACTCTAATAAATAGCTAGTAAATGATGGCAATTGTCCAGTCTGTGCTTATAATTGTTAAAGTCTCTTTGTAGCTTATACCAGACGGTGATCATTTTCAGAAATGCAAAAAGGCATTGAGTGCAGCATGATAAACTACGAATACTCTTAAGATTGACTAAGTTCATTCTGTCGTCTGATGAAATACCTGTAGCCTGAGGGTTGTAGGTGCACCGAACACATTGCTATTATCATAAATCCAACTCTAATAGAGCGAAAAGCTCAAAAATATACAATATTGTTGTCTTTACTAATTATTTTATTGCTAGTTTAGTTTAACAGCTGTTAACTTAGTGACATTTACGACTGCCCCGACCTACCGTAAAGTTAGGAGCATATTTAAGATTAAATTGAGCTAAGTGTACGTTCTAAATATTTTAAGTATTCGGTCACAACTTTTAAGGTGCACGTAAGCGGTGTTACGGCAACAGCTGTGCGCCACGTTCACGTAACTATGTGTTGAACATCCCGACCCAGATCAACTTGCATATAGTAAGTTCAATCACCTCTTACAATGTTGCTTCTACGTCCTGTGTTAGCAGGGCTCCTATTTCTGAGTTAGTTTAAAGTTGCAATAACGCATAGTTTTAGCGTGACATTGAAGTGTCATAAGTAGTGGTCACGGCAACGTGACGGCCGAAGCGAAAAGTCGAGTGACTGAGCAATTTTTGTGATAGTGTGCCCATACTCTTAAGCCCAATGCAGATGAGAAGCAAAAACTGCCAGGAGTAACTTTTCGCCGGCAAATGCTCTACTTGACTCCGCGAAAAAGTTGCCTGGAGAGCAAATTCAGTAATTCACTGAGAGAAGCCAGGCGTGCTGGAAACGCACGTGAATGCCGAGAGCTTGTCCCAAAACCAGCTCACAAACTCGTCCACTAATTGCACACGTAGGCGTGCTCTAGACCCTCAAATCGGACGCGTGCTATGGGCAGTGAGTGCTCGGACATCTCCGGATGCGAGTACGCGCCAAGCAGTTTGAAAAAAAAAAAAAAATTGCAATTTGTTGCCCATGACATTTATACCTATCAACGTGGAGTGTCTGAAGTACGTAAGGAATCAGTAAATCACTTGAAATTCAACCCGAAAAATCACTAGTCCTCACTGACTTCCACAACTACACATTTTCTGCGACGCTTGCACGCGTAGGGGCGTGAAACACGAATCGCGCTTTGGCGTGCAAGTGGGAGATATATCAGAGAGTCGAACGCGTGCCCTGTTAGCACGTGTTGCCGTGCAGTAGGTTCAATGCTCGCCGAAGCGTAGGTACTTTTACAGCATAGCGACAGCGTGCCCTTGAGCTTAGAGCACGTTTGTATGAGTCAGGGCCGGGATGCGAATTTTTTTTCCTGAACCTTTCAGCAAGTACAGTCTCAAGGCAGCCAATGGCGTGGCAGGTCACAGGCCAAAGTGGGAGGGGCGAAGGGTGATGCTCAGTGATGGTGTTGCACTCT
>LQNS02277014.1:251195-263741 GCA_001587735.2 Parhyale hawaiensis | reverse complement strand
TGTATAATGATAATGTTCTCCTTACTACTTTATAAGATAAAATGAGACAAATTCCGCGCACGAGCCTGTGGCTTAACACAGGAATAGTTCAGCGCGATATAGGCAGTGCGCCACTCAGGTGCTAGTAAAAGTTCCTACTACTATTACTTAACTGCGGGGCACTTGCCTTCGCCCGTGCGGAGGGCCACGGAGGGGACCGTCCGCTCGGTGGCTTTTTTCTTGACTCCTCGTTTCATCCTTCATCTCTTGCCGCTTGAGCACAACGTTGTGGTTCCGGCTGTAAGCCGAGTAAATCATCTTGGATCTCTATTGATCGTCTTAGTTTCGGAAATAGCGGGACGATACCAATGGGTATCATAATAATAACTCGTTCTTTTGACGAGCGTCCCAGCGCGTGTCGCTCCAACTCGTTGAGCAAGTGAAGCGACAGTCGCGTCTCCCAGGAAATTTCTCACTTAGGAATTCTTTGGCGTGTCTTGTCTTCCCACTCCCCTGTAGTGTGTGATATGAAGGGTTGTGACTTTAGGTAAAATGCGTAACTGCACATGCTGCAACATTCTAGCGTTACTACATATGCTCTATCGTTGGCGCATATGCGGAAATGTTACAGAATATGACCTCATTGACGCATATGCACATTATGCGGTAATGTTAGAGCATACATATAGTCAGGAAATAAAACTAAGTGACTAAGGTTTTTCTGGCTGTGACAGCCCCGTCTCCCAGCCGACGATGGCTACCACGTAAAGGCCTCAGGAAGGCCCTCCGTCAGGTGACCCCTCCTACCCTCCTACTAATATAGAGAACAGTCCAGTGTCGCACAACAGTTGGACTCTGGATCAAATATATTAATCTCGACGAGTTAACCTCGTCGGGCGCTCAGCTGAAGCTGATTCTAATCTCAGAACGGGGCAGTATAAGCACCCTAAGGAAAAAGCATCGTTTTATAGGTGACACGTTTCCAGGAGAGATCCTGGGGTTGGGCAATTCCGCAGAGGATACCGCCGAAGGAAGCCGCTGGATGGAGACTTGAACTAATCATAGTCTCAGCTTGAGACACTCGTAGTGCAGCCTCGAAAGATTCCCGTAGCCCACGAGTGGGCTAGAGGCGGGTCTCGTTGAGACGAGTTTTTACTAGTTCGTTTCCTGGCAGTTCTCTTTAACGTAAATGGGTCCGGTCCACATTGTTACAAAGTCTAGCTTTGATCTGTAGATAGGGTCTCAACCCAGAGAAGTCCGATTGTTCTGCAACAAAGAAGGCTGGTCCAGGGTCCAAATTGAGGTGAAACCTGTTCAGGCCCAGTTGAGACATAGCAGATCGTTCCGGGAGGCCCCATCGGGCGTATTCTCCAAGATATGGTATAAGGAGGAAGAGCGAGGTGCCCATTAATGGGCTTGAATTCGGCTCTTAATGACCCTTTATATCCTAGAAACCTACCAAGTAGGTTGCTATTTCAGAAAACTGTTTTTGGCGCAGTAGTTATGGAAGCCAGGAGGCACGTTTCAGAAACTATCGGCAGTACAGCGTAGAAGGCCTGCGTCGTAGCACTCATAGGGAAGAGTTCCCTATCTAACGAAAACTTGAGTGTATTTTTCTAGTGTATAAGCGCATATTGTTGGTGCATAACCGCAGATTTTTGCAGCATAAACAGCATGTTTTTAGATCATGTAACGCATATCTGATAGCGCATATTTGTCACAACCCTAGTGATATGCTTCAACAACGAGAACGTAGACAGTTGGGACAGGACCACGTACGAGTCCAGTTTTCCGTTTGGGCAGGGAGCGCAGAGAAACTTCAAACGTTTGTTCAGCATTCTCTTTACCATCGTGTTTACTGGTACGTACGAAGTGTTTTCTTATCTCTGGTCTTTGAAGGGACGTTTTGCTACTAGTGACAAGGATTTGACCTCAGGGATACAATTAGTATAATTGTATTCAAGCTGAACTGCACCTTCACGTGGTGCTACCGTTAGTATACCTACTTGACATCTTCTCTCTTCTTCATTATTTCAGAGATATTTTCTTTTTTCATCGCAATCTGAAGTCTAGGTAGAACCAACGCAGTCAGCGCCCGGTCTTACCGGATTGTGGTTTTCCTTTTATTTGCTTATTTTGTGTTTCTGACCTACTGATAGAAAGAGAGTTAGGCCGTTCGCGCCCCCCCCCCTTCTGCTTTCCTCTCCCTGAATGACGGACCGGACCTCTCTAATGGACTTTGGCATGAACAACGAGACCTCCGAGCCGCCCTTGTCGCGGCAATCCGCCGCGAGTGTAGGCGCGGGCACTGCGCCGAGCTCCGTGGATACTAGGGCCAAATTTGTGTTGGGGGGATGTCAAGACGGAATTTACGGAGAGTGTTCGGGGAGTGGGGCAGGGATGTATCTTGTCACCTTTACTTTTTGGTCTATACACTGAGGAACTAGCTGTGCGGGTGAACAGGTGAGCAAGGGGTGTCCAAGTGGGAGAAGATAAACTTAATATACTAATGAATGCAGATGATGTTGTTGTTATGAGTGAGAGTGCTGAAGGTTTGCAGGCAGCATTGGATGTGGTGTCTGGGTTTATGAGGGACTTCAGAGTTAAGTTTAGTAAATCAAAGAGTCAGGTGTTGGTTGTGAATGGGGAGGAGGGAGCTGCACAGACCTGGGTTCTGGCAGGTGAGGAAATACATAGGACAAACAGGTACAAGTATTTGGGTATGGTCGTGGACGAGTTGGGAATGACAGAGTCTCTGNCCCACACAGGATCAACGCGCATGGGAACAGCAAGTCGGGAAAGAAGAGGAAGAACAGTAAGATCAGTAGGAGTATGAAAGTGGAAGGAAGCAAAGTGGGCACGAAAGACAGACGACCCGAAGGCCTAGCTAATGGCTAAGGTAACCTACTCAAACCCCCTGGGGGAGCTACACCCCATAACATAGGACGGGTGAACTTAACTAACCTAACCCTATGGCCTATGGCCCATCCTATGCCCCCGGAGAGGACCTCATAGGGAAGAGTTCCCTATCTAACGAAAACTTGAGTGTATTTTTCTAGTGTATAAGCGCATATTGTTAGTGCATAACCGCAGATTTTTGCAGCATAAACTGCATGTTTTTAGATCATATAACGCATATTTGTCACAACCCTAGTGATATGCTTCAACAACGAGAACGTAGACAGTTGGGACAGGACCACGAGTCCAGTTTTCCGTTTGGGCAGGGAGCGCAGAGAAACTTCAAATGTTTCTTTGATATCTCCACCAAAAGAAAGAAACAAAAAGCATATATTTCTCCCCGTTAGTATACCTACTTGACATCTTCTCTCTTCTTTATTATTTCAGAGATATTTTCTTTTTTCATCGCAATCTGAAGTCTAGGTAGAACCAACGCAGTCATCGCCCGGTCTTACCGGATCGTGGTTTTCCTTTTATTTGCATATTTTTTGTTTCTGACCTACTGATAGAAAGAGATTTCGGCCGTCCGCGTGGAGGAGCGGACACTTCGCGGCCTCCCCCCTTCTGCTTTCCTCTCCCTGAATGACGGACCGGACCTCTCTAATGGACTCTGGCATGAACCACGAGACCTCCGAGCCGCCCTTGTGACGACAATCCGCCGCGAGTGCAGGCGCGGGCACTGCGCCGAGCTCCGACCACGGAAGAACTGAATATGAGATGTAGCCTTACCAGCTCCCCCGGACGCACTGGCGGAGAGGTGGGCGGTAGACGTCAACGCCGGTCGCGGCGGTGAGAACGTAAACGGTTGGGACACGACCACGAGTCCAGTTTCCCGTTCGGGCAGGGAGCGCAGAGAAACTTCAACTGTTTCTTTGATATCTCCACCAAAAGAAAGAAAGAAAGAAAACGCATATATTTCTCCCCGTAAGAAGGTTTTCATATACAATTATACTATTACAATACGTGTTCAGTAAACTAGTGTAAAACGTTATCGCAATGAGCCTTACAGATTAGGGATAAAATCTATAGCACTATTTTACTGCACAATCTACATTCTGTACAACGCTCTATGTCTATGGTAACAATAGGTTCACACATTGGTATATTGTGACTCAACTAACACATGCTAATTTCAAATTCAAAAACATTTATTTCTCCGTGTAGGAAAGTATTCATACAATAATGGTTCTATTACAATACATGTGTAGTACACTATAGTGTTAAACGATAAGCAATGAGTCTTACACGCTAGGTTAAGAATTGACTGTACAATTCTACTTCACAATCTACTGTTCGTACAAGAAAAATAAGAAAGAACATATATTTCTTCCCATAGGAATTTTTTTTATTTATTTTTGTTTTCCTACAATAATTGTATTAAATACTTGTTGAGGAAACTAGATTAAATCATCGCAACGAGCCTTACAGGTTAGGGAGCAAATTTATAGCACTATTCTACTTCACGACCTACATTCTGTACAACGCTCTATGATAGCAATAGGTTCACAGTTCGCACACAGGGAGATTGTGAATCAACTAACACATCATGTTAATTTCGAGGCTAAAATTAGGCGACATTAGGAAAACATGAAATTATAGATATAATAAAGAAAAAAGAGAAGTCAGAAAAAAAGCAGAAGCGAACATACAGCTGTAAAAGATTTTTAGGGGTGCCAGGCGTAGATAAGGTGGGGAACCATTGTTGTAAAGCAAATGAATAAACGGAGATCGTGAAGATGATGCTAATATTCGGCATTATAAGTGTAGTTAATAATTCACGTAATATTTCAATAAAATCCCTCATTTTTTTGTTACATCAATGGAAGCTTGAAGATAATAGCAATAAGGCATTCATCTTTCCGACGCATAGAGGTATTCTTTTTCCAATACTAATACCCACATTACAAATCACAGAGGGGCAATCAGACAACGCCTAGCAAGATGCACACGGCAAAACCAAGGAAACAGCAAAATCAATCATTCTAGAGCAGCAGCTCCCAACCGGGAGCGGCCGCATCCCCGCGAGGTGAGCTCTCAAGTCAAGTCTTGAGACCATTTAAATTCTTTATCATCACATCCGGTATTATTATTCTTATTATTTTTTGTAAGGGTCGAAGCACAGAGCACAAGCCTTTTAGGGGCGCCAAGCACAGATAAGTTTGGGGAACAATCGTTCTAGAACAAATGATCAAAAGGACATCGTAAGATGATGCCATAGTAGGTCACATAATCCCAGAATACAATACCTCATAGATACAACGGAAGTCTCTACACTACAGAATGCAATGACATAGGAAACATATGTTATTTGTATACATGACATCCCATAAAATGTGCAACTACCCACACTATTTACATTCTACACAGTTGCACAGGAAGCGGTGCGGAGGCACTTTTGAGACAGAGCAATAAATCAGTTAATGTATCGTCACCGTACGGCAACATTCAGAGTGCACAGCTAAAAGTTTGATGCAATTATAAACTAAAATACATCGCGACGCAGGACCACTCGTAATTCCTTCATCTGGATCAAGGCCTCGAAAGTATCCCAATCGGATCACCTAATGATACGTAGTGGTGCTGATTTTGGAGGTCCAGTTTCACAGTAGTGGTCACTGCGGTGGGTTTCCTCAGTCACAGTCCACTGAGCGTCAGGAAAAAGGTCAGGCGTGCAGAGGGTAAGGTCTATCGCGGAGGTAGTTCCTGTATGTATGTGAAAATGAGTATCTGCTTCTGTATTGAGGAGGCACAAATCGGTAGTTCTGAGCAAGTGCTCGACAATCAAGCCTCGCGCGTTGTTAGCATTATTACCTCATGTTGGGTGCTTTGCATTGAAATCGCCCAACAATAGGAGAGGCCGCGGCAACTACGCCATTAGTCCACTGATATCTGCTATGTGGATTACTTGGTTCGGTGAAATATTTAGATTACAGATAGTGGTGGCCGTGTTTCGCAACTTGATTTGCACGGCCATGGCCTTTAAGGGTGTGTTAAGTGGCACCCTCTGGCACAGAGACTCTGTTTTTGTAAGGATAGAGAGTCCGGTTCCAGGGACGGGATCCTGGGTAGGGGAAAGATATGTAGTAAACTTTCCTTCATCAGTTCACTACAGTTGAGAATCACATCAGCTGAAACCTTATCCAACGCTCGACACACTGCTTATCATCTCCCGTTCTTGAGACAGTGCCCCAAATTTCTGCAGCGCGGTCAACTAGCGACGTCTTGAACGCTGGCATTGGCAAGTGACTGCGCGCTTCAGAAAACTGCTTACGCTCCTTAGTGTACTAGAAGGCCAGCATTGACGCTCAATTTTCAGTGACTGCTATTCTCTACGGAGGTTGTTGTCGACGTCATTTTCTGTTGGATGCGCATCTGGAAAAATCATAACCGGAAAAGTACGTTTTTGCTCCGAACCCGTCAAGCTCGTCTTCGACTTTCTGCGGTGAGTGTGAGTGAGGAACTCCTGTCTCTAGTCTATTTACTAACCAACCGAACCCTGCCCAAGGAGAGTAGACACCACACTACCGGCCTGCCAGACCGTAAGGGGAACCCCATTAGGGTAGGGGGGGCGGCAGGTCAAGGTGTGTGGTTCTCCTTGGGGTCACCCAGGGTTGGCCCCCACTAGGCTCTCGGACTAACTTCACGCATTAAACACTCTCAACATGGCTAACTTCTCCAAAATACTACTAAGGCTCACAGACCTACAACATAGACCACCAAAACACGACATACTCAAACTTGTATCTGGCGACCATGACGCACCAATAGTAGGTATCCGGCATCTGAACAACGGTTATAACCTCCTTCTGGAACGGAAAGAAGATGCAGACCTCATCTTGGAACCCCGGCACACTAACAGGCTCAAACAACTAGGTCTCACCGTCATAGCTCCTCCGGACGTCCAGGCTCGGCGATCGGTTTTCTGCCGGCGCGTCGACCCGTTCGTAGGCGAACATACTGCCGAAGAAATTGAAGCTGAATTAGAGAGTAAACAACCCTGGCTGAAAATCAACCGTGTTTTCAAGATTAAACAGTATACACACGTCTTCAAAGTTGAGTGCAGCACCGTTTCCCAAGCAGATCGCCTACTACAGGAAGGACTAAAGTGCTTTTTCGTCAGAATTACACCTTCACAAATGGAACGAGAACAATTTGTTAATCTTCAACTTTGCTTCAAGTGCTACAAATACGAAGAACATGCAACGCAGGATTGCACACTTCAAGCTCTCCTCTGCTCAGAATGTGGTGACAGCGACCACTCCTTCAAAGACTGTACTTCCTCTTCTAAGAAGTGCCTGAACTGCCAAAGTCCACACCGGATGATGGCAATGGCCTGCCCGGTGAAAAAGCAGAAGATGAAAGAGAAACTACAAAAAGCAGTGGTAGCGGAGAAGGAAAAGAAAGAAGAAACCTACGCATCAATAACAAAGAAGGTAATTCAAGAGACCACTCCCACCACCCACATACTTGAAATAGGTAGCTGCGCAGCCTGCGCTCAACTTGACGTCACGGCAATGGTAATCCACGCACATTTCTATAACATGGTCACTGGAGGAGGAACGTACAAGGCAGAGCTTAATCGAATGCTCGCCGAGAAGGGGATAGCTCCAATGAACTTTCCAGAGAATCCGCCATCAGAAAACCTTTTCTGCACAAGAATTTACATGGAAGATCCAGACATTCCACTACAACGACCAACAACAGACATCAGCTAAAAAAAAGCAATGCACTGATAAAGACGAAGAACAGATGGAGACAGACAGGTCAACAAGGCTAAAAACGAGAGAGGACCCAAGAAAGGAACGACAGCGCTCATCAAGCGAAACAAGACCAATTATACAAGCAATTGAGTATCTCATATGGTTATACGTAGTGGACGACGATAAAACAGAAAAATCAGATCTAGACCCGGCCAAGTTGAAATCCTATTATCAAGCAGGAAGACTTAAGTATGAAATCAGTCACGGAAATACCCATATATCGCCTGAAATAGTGGAACAGCTGATTCTCAGGAAGCAGTTATGTGAGAAACAAAAGAATATAAACTACGTACCACCGGATTCCTTCAAAAAGCTCCGAAGTGGCCGAGAAAAAACACCACCGAACATACAACGAGCACAGGAACAACGATCCCATACCCAACTATATAGGCTCACGATAATTCAGCATAATGCAAGACACTGGAGCACGAATAAGCATGCATTGACCAACTACTACCTCAGACTCGATCCCGACATCATATTAATCAATTCGCACGGAGTACAAGAGCACGAGACCATAAAAATTTTCAACTATAATGTGCATGAGATAAATAACGATAACTCAATTCACAGCGGAGCTGCCATAGCCGTACGAAAAAAACATTCAATACAGACTAATAGACGGATTCGAAACTGACATGATAGGAGCCCCAATAGAAACTCAGCAAGGAAACCTACACATACCTGCAGCCTACATTCCACCTCGACAGAACTACATGCATTATTTATTTAACATGTATTAGAGGTGTCCGCCCTCCACAAGAACCTAATAATATAATGTCGAATGTAATTTTTTTTAACACACATGTAATTAAACAAAGAAATATTACAGCTATATATTCACAACCTAATCTACATGGCTTAGGGCCATCACATACCAAACTAGTTAACTGGACTGGCTCCGCAATAGAGCTACTTAACAATCACCCTCGCGCGAGAAGCAAAATACGATATAATTGTTTCTACTAATATTAACAGTACTGCTTGTTCACTTAAAGGTAAATGGAAAATGCAGTAATTGCTTCCCGAGGAAAGATCTGACATGGCTTAATACTATTTCACCTGATTACTTAAATACTATTACATACAGTTACATCCAATAGGTATAACGAACAACTACACAGCGACGAAGACAAAGAAACCATTTTCAGAGAATACTGGACCAAAATATTTCAAATTACAGAAGAAGAAAATAGAAAATTTGATGAAACACACGAACGAATGGTCCTAGATCACCTCAACAGCCTTCGCCTGATTACTCAACCCCACACGCACAGTGACCCTGACCGACTGATTCGCAGCTGTCCCCCTATAACAGTTGAAGAATGCAAACGGTCAATATCAACGTTCAAAAATAAAGCTCCAGGCCCTTCAGGTATCAGGAAACTGCAACTCACCAAACTACCAGAGAACATGTTCAATAACTTCTGTACCATAATGAATCATTGCTTTTCCATTGGATACTTTCCGAATACGTGGAAAAGAGCAACTATAATATTCTTACCGAGCCAAGCAAAGCCCACTATCTCACACAAATTACCGCCCAATTTTACTAATTGACTTACAGTCCAAAATATTCGAGAAACTTATCAACTCCAGATTCCATTCAATTCTCAATGCCGATTCGCTTCACAATATCAGACAGCATGGTTTCAGGAGCAAACACGGCACTTACACAGCACTAGCATTATTCCACGAAATCATCGCTGCAGCCAAAGCAAACAACAAAAATGTCGATATTGTTCTACGTGATATTAGTCGAGCCTTCGACAAAGTATGTGTTGAGGCGCTCGCGCAACCTCATGCTCGGAGAGGCCACACTGCATGGGCCTCAACATCCGCAAGCTTCACTCCACGCACCTCCAGTCCACCAGAAGGCCGTGCCCCACATCGCCATCGCAACGACATTACCCTTGTCTTGTGTTAACTAATAAAAATGCGTAATACATGATACCTGTCAACATAAAATGTCAAATTAATAGGCACGACAGGCGCTAACTCCAGTAGAAAGTTAACTTTTAAAAGAGCACAAGATCTCTTAGCCAACTTTCAAGGATCCAGTTTAACTGAATCCTGTTCGCTTCACGTAAAAACCTGTGCTTTTGAAGTGAGAGGTCAGAAAAGCGGTATTTACCCAAGTGGTATAGTAAAATACAAAGTTAATCAAAAGATTAACAAACCAACCATTCTGCATGCTTACCTTCAAAGCTTTTATAAGATGGGTTTTAGATGCGACAGGCGGGGTTCGAAAAAGGTGCACGTATTTTGCGAACATTATTTTTCATTATGGAACACTTGAAAAACAGTCCGGACTGTAGCGCAACGTGCTAGAAACTTTTTCCACACCGAGCGCGCGCTCCTACACCACATCCAGAATTTTTCGATGTTGCCATCAGGCAGGCATGAGAGTTGGCCATTTGATATAGTTACATTGAATTTTATAGTTAAAATTACTTTACTTCAAATGAGCTCTATTGTTCTAACCTCTTTGCGACATAACTTCCCGGCGGGGGGGGGTTGTTCATCTTCTGTCCAAGTCGGAAGGTGAACGTCAGCGTCAGATTTAACAGTAGAGTAGTTATAACTTAAAGATATAGATTACCTTTAACTTAATTTTCAGGTCACCATAAGGTGAATTCAAGTCAGGGCCCCTATTGGGGCAATACTTTGCGGAAACAGATCCAGTTAAGGAAATTATTCCAATTTTTGTCACCCATGAAGGATGAGGCTTTCAGGGCCCCTATTGGGGCGTATTTTAGGGGAACAGTTCCATTTACGGAAACAGCTCCAACTTAGGGTCGCCCGAAAGGGGTGACATCTCAGGGCCCCTACTGACAATACTTCAGGGGAACTATCCCAATTGCTTGCTTTTCAGTAGGCCAGCACATCTTACAGGGACAGCTCCAATTTAGGTTCACCTATAGGGGGTGAGTTTTCAGGGCCCACATTGGGGCAATAATTCAGGGGAGCTATCCCAGGTCTTGTGCCCTTAAGTAGGGTAGTACCTTTTAGAGGGATATCTCCAGTTTTGTCAGCCAAGAAGAGGCCACCTTCTCATGGGGAAGCAAGCTTCCATTCGTCTGAGCGCAAAGTCTTACAGGAGTTTCCTCAAGACGAGCTCTTTACCTTAAATTAGATTTGTCCCTTGTCAGTCCACGACTTGAGTTTGCGTCGGAATTCAGTCGTGGCAAGTCGTCTAGGTCTGATGTCGTCCCTACTTGAGTCTGTCTCCGACTCTTCAGAATCAGAAGCAAGGTCATCAGTCGGAAGAACATCGTCAGAGGTATAGTCTGGTTCGGACACGTCGTCAGGGTCAGAGGCTTCGTCAGTGCCTTTGTTGCACATGATTTCCACCTCGAGAGGGTAGAGATGTGGAACGGGAGCGCGAGCAACAGTTCCATCACCTCGTCTAATNGAGTGTAGTAGATATGAACGGGAAAGGGACTCTCTCTCATAGAGGCGATGAAGAGGGAGTGTGGTGCGGGAGTAGTGCGTGGGTGGTTTGATAGGGGAATGTGGGTGGTTTTGGGACTGGAGGAGGGTATAACTGAGGGGGCTATGAGTGGTTTTAAGACCTTCCTGGAGAAGGTGTGGGGGGAGAGGAAGAGGGGTATGGAGGGGCTGGATGGGCCTATGTGAGGAGTTGACCACGAGAGTACTCGGCTGATACTAAAACCCTAACGCACCGTTAGGCTCTTACTCAAAGTCAAAGTCCGACCACGGAAGAACTGAATATGAGATGTTGCCTTACCAGCTCCCCCGGACGCACTGGCGGAAGGGTGGGCGGTAGACGTCGACGGCGGTCGCGGCGGGGAGAACGTAAACGGTTGGGACACGACCACGAGTCCAGTTCCCCGTTCGAGCAGGGAGCGCAGAGAAACTTCAAACGTTTCTTTGATATCTCCACCAAAAGGAAGAAAGAAAGAAAAAGCATATATTTCTCCCCATTGGAAGGTTTTCATATACAATTATACTATTACAATACGTGTTCAGTAAACTAGTATAAAACGTTATCGCAATGAGCTTTACAGATTAGTGGGCAAATCTATAGCACTATTTTACTTCGCAATCTACATTCTGCACAACGCTCTATGTCTGTGGTAGCAATAGGTTCACACATTGGTATATTGTGACTCAACTAACACATGTTAATTTAAAACTCAATTCAAATTCAAATACATTTATTTCTCCATGTAGGAAAGCAGTCATACAATAATAGTTCTATTACAATACATGTGCAGTACACTATATAGTGTTAAACGATAACCAATGAGTCTTACACGTAGGTTAAGAATTGACTGTACAATTCTACTTCACAATCTACTGTTCGTACAAGAAAAATAAGAAAGAACATATATTTCTCCCCATAGGAATTTTTTTCATTTTTTTTTTCCTACAATAATTCTATTAAAATGCTTGTTGAGGAAACTAAATTAAAACATCGCAATGAGCCTTACAGGTTAGGGAACAAATTTATAGCACTATTCTACTTCACGACCTACATTCTGTACAACGCTCTATGATAGCAATAGGTTCACAGTTCACACACAGGGAGATTGTGAATCAACTAACACATCATGTTAATTTCGAGGCTAAAATTAGGTGACATTAGGAAAACATGAAATTATAGATATAATAAAGAAAAAAGAGAAGTCAGAAAAAAGCAGAAGCGAACATACAGCTGTAAAAGATTTTTAGGGGTGCCAGGCGTAGATAAGGTGGGGAACCTTTAATAATAATAATAATAATAATCTTTATTAAGTACTCATAGACATTACAAAATTGGAATGAAATATGGTACACAGGAGAATGTTTCTTATTTCTAGGTTACACACAGAGCATGTCGCAG
>LQNS02277014.1:231869-245545 GCA_001587735.2 Parhyale hawaiensis | reverse complement strand
GGGTTTTTTCTCTGCCGCTTCGGAGCTTTTTGAAGGAATCTGGTGGTACGTAGTTTATGTTCTTTTGCTTTTCACATAGTTGCTTTCTGAGGATTAACTGCTCCACTAATTCGGATGACATGTGGGGATTTCCGTGAAACCTCTTCCAACGCTCGACACTGCTTATCATCTCCCGTTCTTGAGACGGTGCCCAAAATCTCTGCAGCGCGGTCAACTAGCGACGTCTTGAACGCTGGCATTGGCAAGTGACCGCGCGCTTCTGAAAACTGCTTACGCTCCTTAGTGTATTAGACGGCCAGCATTGACGCTCAATTTTCAGTTGGTTATACTCTACGGAATTTGTGTGTCAGATTAACCTGCTGAAGGCATCTACTTTCTGAATATCACAGAGATATTGAAAAAGTACTGTTTTCCTTATCTTCACGATATCAAGCTCGGCTTCTCTACCGACTGGTGAGTGTGAGTGCAGAACCTCTTTCTCTAACTTCTATTTCTAACCAATCGAACCCTGCCCAAGGAGAGTAGACACCACACTACCGGCCTGCCAGACTGTAAGGGGAACCCCATTAGGGCAGGGGGGACGGCAGGTCAAGGGGTGTGGTCCTCCTTGGGGTCACCCAGGGTTGGCCCCCACTAGGCTCTCGGACTAACTTCACGCATTTAACACTCTCAACATAGCTAACTTTTCCAAAATACTACTAAGGCTCACAGAACCACAACATAGACCACCAAAGCACGACATACTTAAACTTGTATCTGGCGACCATAACGTACCAATAGTAGGCATCCGGCATCTGAACAACGGTTATAACCTCCTTCTGGAACGGAAAGAAGATGCGGACCTCAACTTGGAACCCCGGCGCACTAACAAGCTCAAACAACTAGGTCTCACAGTCATAGCTCCTCCGGACGTCCAGGCTCGGCGATCGGTTTTCTGCGTCGACCCGTTCGTAGGCGAACATACGGCCGAAGAAATTAAAGCTGAATTAGAGAGTAAATAACCCTGGCTGAAAATCAACCGTGTTTTCAAGATTAAACAGTATACACACGTCTTCAAAGTTGAGTGCAGCACCGTTTCCCAAGCAGATCGCGTACTACAGGAAGGACTAAAGTGCTTTTTCGTCAGAATTACACCTTCACAAATGGAACGAGAACAATTTGTTAATCTTCAACTTTGCTCTTCAAGTGCTACAAATACGAAGAACACGCAACACAGGATTGCACCCTTCAAGCTCTCCTCTGCTCAGGATGTGGTGACAGCGGCCACTCCTTCAAAGACTGTACTTCCTCTTCTAAGAAGTGCCTGAACTGCCAAAGTCCACACCGGACGATGGCAATGGCCTGCCCGGTGAAAAAGCAGAAGATGAAAGAGAAACTACAAAAAGCAGCGGTAGCGGAGAAGGAAAA
Source organism: Parhyale hawaiensis (assembly GCA_001587735.2). Taxonomy (NCBI): domain Eukaryota; kingdom Metazoa; phylum Arthropoda; class Malacostraca; order Amphipoda; family Hyalidae; genus Parhyale; species Parhyale hawaiensis. Next base: position 244,138 of record LQNS02277014.1, on the reverse strand, counting down.
GAAAGAAGAGACCTACTCACCAATTACCAAGAAGGTAATTCAAGAGACCACTCCCACCACCCACATACTTGAAATAGGTAGCTGCGCGCGCTCAACTTGACATCACGGCAATGGTAATCCACGCACATTTCTATAACATGACCACTGGAGGAGGAACGTACAAAGCAGAGCTTAACCGAATGCTCGCCGAGAAGGGGATAGCTCCAATGAACTTTCCAGAGAATCCGCCATCAGAAAACCTTTTCCGCACAAGAATTAACATGGAAGATCCAGACATTCCACTACAACGACCAACAACAGACATCAGCTAAAAAAAAACAACGCACTGATAAAGACGAAGAACAGATGGAGACAGACAGGTCAACAAGGCCAAAAACGAGAGAGGACCCAAGAAAGGAACGACAGCGCTCATCAAACAAGACCAATTACACAAGCAATAGAGTATCTCATAGGGTTATGCGTAATGGACGACGATAAAATAGAAAAATCAGATCTAGACCCGGCCAAGTTGAAATATTATCAAGCAGGAAGACTTGAGTATGAAATCAGCCACGGAAATCCCCATATGTCGCCTGAAATAGTGGAACAGCTGATTCTCAGGAAGCAGTTATGTGAGAAACAAAAGAATATAAGCTAAGTACCACCGGATTGCTTCAAAAAGCTCCGAAGTGGCAGAGAAAAAACACCACCACACATACAACGAGCACAAGAACAGCGAACCCATACCCAACTAGGCTCACGATAATTTAGCATAATGTAAGACACTGGAGCACGAATAAGCAAGCATTGACCAACTACTACCTCAGACTCGATCCTGACATCATATTAATCAACTCACACGTAGTACTAGAGCGCGAGGCCATAAAAATTTTCAACGTTAATGTGCATGCATGAGATAAACAACGATAACTCAATTCACAGCGGAGCTGCCACAGCCGTACGAAAAACATTCAATACAGACTAATAGACAGATTCGAAACTGACATGATAGGAGCCACAATAGAAACGCAGCAAGGAAACCTACACATACCTACAGCCTACATTCCACCTCGACAGAACTACATGCAGTACGGATACTTCTACTCACTACTCACCAAATCAGATCCAGTATACATTATAGGGGATTTAAATGCAAGACACACACGATTCGTACACGAGAATAAAAACAGTAGGGGGAAAATACTTATAACACTTATGGACAGAGGACACGCATTGCATCTCGGCCCGCATTTTCAACACTAATAACACACCGATCCACAACATCGCCTGACATAGTTACAGGAAACCACAAAACATTTCTCAACTCTCATTGCAAAGCAGGCACTCTAACACGAAGTGATCATTTACCTCTCATTTGTACCATATCCGCTGCACCTATTCAGATCCCAACTAAACCTAGACCATCCATGAAACGAGCAAATTGGGATAATTATCAAAGACTCCTGTCAGATGTACCACAAATCACCGAGACTGCAAAAAGCAAGGAACAAATTGACAATTTGATAGATGAATGGACAGAACAGATACAAACCGCAAGCACACAAAACATCCCCACCACATGTTACACCACTCTACCGCACCCGAAAACCAATCACGCTATCCAACTCATTGAAATACAATACAGAGCACTCAGACAAAATATAGCAACAACAGGACCTAATGTAGAAAAATACCACCTACTTTGTACCTTAAGACAGCAAATTAAGAGGGAATATCGACAGCTTTCTCAACAATCCTGGGACAATATCATACAACAGATGGACATACAAAGAGACACACGGAAATTTTGGTCATCAGCAAAAAACTCATTGGCAATAACACAAAATCTAAAGTCACTTACCTGAAAGGACACAATAACGAACAACTACACAGCGACGAAGACAAAGAAACCATTTTCAGAGAATACTGGACCAAAATATTTCAAATTACAGAAGAAGAAAATAGAGAATTTGATGAAACACACGAACGAACAGTTCTAGATCACCTCAACAGCCTTCGCCTGATTACTCAACCCAACACGCACAGTGACCCTGACCGACTGATTCGCAGTTATCCACCTATAACAGTTGAAGAATGCAAACAGTTAATATCAACGTTCAAAAATAAAGCTCCAGGCCCTTCAAGTATCAGGAAACTGCAACTCACCAAACTACCAGAGAACATGTTGAATAACTTCTGTACCATAATGAATCATTGCTTTTCCATGGGATACTTTCCGAAAACATGGAAAAGAGCAACTATAATATTCTTACCGAGCCAAACAAAAGCCCACTATCTCACACAAATTACCGCCCAATTTCACTAATTGACTTACAGCCCAAAATATTCGAGAAACTTATCAACTCCAGATTCCATTCAATTCTCAATGCCGATTCGCTTCATAATATCAGACAACATGGTTTCAGGAGCAAACACGGCACTTACACAGCACCAGCATTATTCCACGAAATCATCGCTGCAGCCAAAGCAAACAACAAAAATGTCGATATTGTTCTACGTGATATTAGTCGAGCCTTCGACAAAGTATGTGTTGAAGCGCCCGCGCAACCTCATGCTTGGAGAGGCCACACTGGGCCTCAACATCCGCAAGCTTCACTCCACGCACCTCCAGTCCACCAGAAGGCCGTGCCCCACATCGCCATCGCAACGACATTTCCCTTGTCTTGTGTTAACTAATAAAAATGCGTAGTACATGATACCTGTCAACATAAAATGTCAAATTAATAGGCACGACAGTCGCTAACTCCAGTAGAAAGTTAACTTTTAAAAGAGCACAAGATCTCTTAGCCAACTTTCAAGGATCCAGTTTCACTGAATCCTGTTCGTTTCACGTAAAAACCTGTGCTTCTGAAGTGAGAGGTCAGAAAAGCGATATTTACCCACCAGTGTGCTCGCACTATAAAATGCAAGCAACAGCTAGCGAAGGTGCCATCACCTGCGCTTCTCAACGACGTACAGACTGGCCCTGAGGCCCTTGTCATTTTTATCTTGTGCAAAATATTTAACCGTAGAGCCACAAGTTAATGAATTCACTCAATACTCGCCGTCTCTTGCTAGATCAGTTTATAATGCAAGAGTCTCGAAAGTATAACTACGCACGGAATTTACATGCTGTATTAACCCATGTTACTTGCTTATTAAACCTTAAAAAGCCAGCTGCGTCTTTATCCTACTTATACAGAACATAAATGTTGGCGCAGAAACGACCAACAGTGACACGACGGTTTAAAATATAAAATAATCACCGCCAACTTCCCTGACTGTCTAGCACGTACTTCATGCAATTTCTTAGACAATAGAACTGCTCGCATGAGAATGAACTTACATACAGGACCAGAGTTTCCACTGCACAGCGGTGTACCACAGGGCAGCTGCCTTTCCTCTTCACTGTTTACTTATTATACACACGATCTAGAAGAACCCCAAACGCACTCCGAATACATTAGCTACGCAGATGACATCACACAAATAGTAACACTTGCAGGGTCTCCAGCTATGATATCCAGAACAACAGCCAGGGCAATAGGTAAAATAGACAGCTTCGAACACAAATGGAAAATCAAAACAAACAAAGAAAAGTTCCAAATCTGACCAATTGGAAGACAAAAAACAGTTAACGTGACACTGCAGGACAGGGTGATATAATACTCTACCAACGGCAAGGTTTTGGAACTGAATTTTAGCTCCGGAGGTTTTGTCGGACACATCAAAAATAGAGTAACACAAGCAAAAGTAACACTATCAAAGTTATACCGTTTCAGAAATCTCTCGCAAGAAAACAAAAGGAAACTGTACATGGCTCTCGTCCGACCTATTCTCTTATATCCACCGATCCCACTTCATCTCTGCTCTACTTCACAAATGATGAAACTGCAAAGAGTCCAAAATCAAGCCACCAGGTAGATCACAGGCAAATCGCTCAGGGAACAAAAAAGATCCACAGAACTTCATGAATTAAGTAAGCTTTAACCCATTAAGATTACACTGCAAATACAAGCACGAAGAATATGGGAAACCATCGAAAACATAACACCACACAACATCATCAACATACTGACACCACATGAAGGACAGACACACAAGCATAACTGGCCATCCAGCAGACAATCAGCACAACACAACATTGAACCACTCTACAGTTAACCCACAACACAACCACTTAAAACAAAACAGATCAACCTACATCTCTGACGATTTTTTTTATTTGTCCAACTGCAAATCACTCAGTAATCTAATTGAATAACCTACCCTAATTAAACCGGCACTACTCGGTCATTTACCCTCCTATTTTTACCTTTCTTCCATTTTCCCCTCACCTACTAAAATCTCTCCCACTATCGTCTAATTTTCTCCTCTCTTCACTCCACTCACCGGTCAATTTTCAGTTCCATCTCGAGCTCTACTACAGCTCTCAGTTCCTTCCCGAGCTCCACTACAAGCTCGAGGTTCAGGTTACAGCCCTGAACTTGACGTCTGCAGCCGCTGTACTACAGCACCGAGAGGTCCGGTCAGCAACACTTCTCTTCGGGGCCCTACGGGGTCTCCCAATCTGCTGCGCCGCCAGCTGCCTCCCGACTTGCTGCTGTACGGCTCAAACTCTGTACTTCATCGGCTTGTGCTCGCTACGCCTCTGTCTCTGGCTGCTCGCGTCTGACTTCGCACAAGCTTCATGGTTTTGCCCCGCTACAGCTGCTACGCTATCACTCCACACCGCGCCACTGGCATCCTCGTGATGGCGTCCTTAGCGACGAAGCTGTGCAACGATCAGTTCCACGCCGCCAGAAGACTTGGTACGTGGCAGCACGGCCATGATGATTGCACTGCGACGATTGTTTATCTGTACCTTGCCTTTACCAACGACTGTCTGATGTCACAAATATAACGAATAATATAGCGCAAACTTTTCATTCACCTTGTCGGTTCGCTCACCCCTGTGGCTGCTCTCAAGAGCAGATCACCACAGATATTCAGCGGTATAGTTCCGAGGCGAAGGAGGCTTGGTATAACCAAGCATGGTCTCTTGTAAACATACGCATATAGGTTGGTACAGTACCATCAAACGCTCAGGTTATCTTTGTTGGTCCTGTGGCCTCTTATATTCTGTAATATATTGTATTTCTTGGCGTGCGTGAGTTCTAATTGAGATCGTCTCTGTACTTGGTTGTGAGAGTGAACTTCAATGCCGAGTGATGTATCAGGCTACAGTGCTGGATTGTAAAGGGATGTAGTAAGATCTTGTTTATTTGCATCTTATTATACAAGATTTAGAAGATATGATCCACTAAGAAGTAGCAAATATGCTGCTTGATAGATGCAGACAACAGAATACAAGGACTGCATCTAAGTAAGTGCTACACTCAGAGAGCTGTAGACTATGTACAGTGCTCTAATGCTAGTACTGAAATGAGCTGACGCTTGATAGTGCAAACGCCTTAAATTTCTATCATTGCCGGCTTCATTAGAACACCGGTTGCTGCCGCCGAATTCGAGTCGGAAATCCGCCGGTAAATTACTGTACGTTTACGAGAACAACAAATATCTCAGAAACTCTGGTTACAGGCTTTGACAGACAGCTTTTACTGATAAAGGTTCGGCGGGAAAGTCATTGTGAATTACGCATGTCATTCAAAAGCAATGCTGGTAAACCGGCACATTTTTGCACGGTCATAAAACGACCTTTTAAGTTCTTTATCTTAGAAGCTCTGACCTGAAGAAGCCGGCGGCGGCTACAACCGCGAGGCATGACTTCGCATGACACAAAGAATGCGTCTATACATTTGAATTTACTGGCTAACACACTGGAATGTTGTATGGGCGAAATGCATATATAACACACCCTCCTCTTTTAGATTTTACACAACCTAAGGTTTACATTGATACTTTACAACTTGTTTACGTACTCCCGAAGAACGTCTCGTGGGTGCAGAGGTCGGAGGAACAATGTTATCAGTACACGAACTTGTGCTCAAAAAATGAGTAGGAACTTTCGAGATGGCTGGCGAAGTTTTTTCTACTGAAATGTTACTGGATACTGGAAGAGGCAAAAGTTGCTTGAGGTGTCTTTTCAAGGTTTTATGAATATCTTTAACGTATAATTCATAGGTATTGACGCCTAGTAGTTTTGTTATAACAGCTTTGAGCCATTTGTTGCCATCTCGTAAGTTCAAAGCTAGTACATTATCACCAACATCAAAGGTAGAAATATCAACCAACTTAGGCTGTTTCCTAGCGTACAAAGGATTCATACATTCCTTAACAGTAATGTACAATCGTCCATTAAGAGCTACAGACAGAGTTATGCCAGTCGTACAATTCGGTGTGTTTCTGTAATACAGAAGAATGTTCGCCAGACGTGTACTCAAGTTACCTTGTGTATTACCCTTTAATAGACCTTTCATTACTCGTACAGCTCGTTCAACCTGGCCGTTAGAGAAAGGACAATTTGCTGCTGACGTCATATGACGAATTCCATTATTAGTAAGAAAAACTTGAAACTCTTCAGACGTAAAACTGCTTGAATTGTCAGACACAATAGTGTCTGGCAGGCCATTTCTACTGAAAATTGTACGTAATACCGTGATTGCATCTGTACTTGAGACTGAAGGTGTTACCTACTTCACACTCTATGTACTTAGTGCATCAATTAAAACGAGAAATACTTCTCTCTCTGCAAAGAAATGATCTATGTGTAAACGACTCCATTTATTTTCAGGAGTAGGCCACTGCACTTTTGTGGCCTGATTAGTTAGCGTAGAGTTTTGCTGACAAACAGGATATGTATGTACAATACTTTCTATGTCGTTGTCAATCTCAGGATACCATACAAGAGAACGCGCAATAGCCTTCATTACATGAATTCCTGGATGGTTTTTGTGCAATTGTACAAATACGTTATCTCTATATGCAGATAGGAACAACAACTCTGTTACGCCACCTGACACAACCGTCTAATAAGGATAATTCATCCTTAAACTTAACATATGCACTAAGAGATGACTAAACTTTACATGGAAAACCATTCAGTACATATTGTCGTAACTTAGACAAATCCTTTTCTTTATCTGTGTACCGTTTGATGTCTTTAGAATCGAGGTTATGCTCCTCTAGTTTATTTACAAGAAATACAATTTCTGCAGGCTCAGTGACATCAACTGTTTCTTTTAAGGGAAGTCTGCTTAGACAGTTGCTGTTGACAATTTTGTCACTAGGAACGTATTCCAATTCATAGTTGAATTGTGTAAGCCTTAAGGCCCATCTCTGCATTTTAACAGAACAATTTACAGGTACACTTTACCTAGGTCCGAGCAATTGTAACAGAGGTTGCTGGATTGGCCTAGGAGGAATTCACGGAATCTTGTACAACCAAATAGTATCGCGTTAGATTCTTTATCTATTTGTGCGTAATTCCGCTCAGCTGCATTTAGTGTTCGCGAAGCGAACTGTACTGGAAGCCATTGGCCGTCGTGCAATTGCAAAAGGACGGCCGCGCAACCATAACTGGGATTGTCAGTTTCCAGTTCAGTAGGTAAGGCAGGGTCAAAAAGTTTTAGCACTCTATTACCTTTAAATAAGTCTTTTACCTTTTGGAAACAAGTTTCTAGTTCCTTGCTCCAAGAGAACCTTGCAATTTTAGCAAGCAGTGCTTACAATGGAGCAAACACACTACTGAAATTTTTAATGAACCTGTGATAGAAATTACACAAGCCCACAAAGCTTTGTACTTCTTTTACGTTTCTTGGTACTGGAGCATCGATAATTGCTCATATCTTTTCTGGACTGGGTCTGGCGCCGTTACTGTCGAAAATGTGTCCTAAGTAGGTTACACACGACGTAAAAAATATGCTCTTCTGACCATTGACTTTGACTTCTGCTTTACTTGGTGCACAAAAAGTTTATCCAGACTTTTCACATGCTGTTGTTCATTACTAGTCATTATCAGGATATCATCCTGGTGAACAATCACATTACTGATGCCAGCAGGAACTTGTGAGATAAACGACTGAAAAATGGCAGGCGAGCTGCTTGCTCCAAAGGGAAGATATTTCATTTGAAATAAGCCTTCAGTGGTATTTATGGTCGCATAAGCTTTCGAATCTTCATGCAAAGACAGTTGCATGTAGGTATTTTTAAGGTCTATTTTAGTAAATACCTTAGCATTTCCTACTTCACTTAAAACGTACCCAATATAATAGTAGCAATAGGATGCGTAAAAAGTTTAGATATTTTGTTGATCGCAAGAGAATGATCTCCACAAATCCTAATTTTCCCAGAACATTTCAATACGTTAACTGTAGGACAAGCCCATTCACTGTAAGATACCGTAGATATAATACTATTATCTTGCAATCTTGCATGTTCGTCTTTGACAAGAGGTCTGTATCTATAAGGAACTGAACGGGGCTAACAGAAAATTGGAGTTGCGTCAGCATTAACATGAAGTTTTACTTTAACCTTAACGTTCGACCTGTAGTCTGGACTTAGGAAAGTTTTGTAATTATTGAGTACAGAAGAAGGACTGGTTTGCACAGCTTGCACACTTTTAGGTGCTGGTACAAGCAATTTAAGCTCAAGTTTCTGGCAGAGATCTCTTCCAATGAGAGAACTGTGGTCATTATTAACCACAAGGAAAGAATGTACAGTACTTTTACCTTTAAAATCAACGGGTAAATTGACCTTGCCAAGAAACTTAATNGTGCTGGTACAAGCAATTTAAGCTCAAGTTTCTGGCAGAGATCTCTTCCAATGAGAGAACTGTGGTCATTATTAACCACAAGGAAAGAATGTACAGTACTTTTACCTTTAAAATCAACGGGTAAATTGACCTTGCCAAGAAACTTAATTAAGTTATTACCGTAATCATGTGCCTTTTTATTAGTCGGCACAACATGTACATTATTTAGAGAAGTCACTATCTCTTCAGTTACAATGCTGACACAACTACTAGTAACCATTTCTAGCTCAAAATCACGATTTTTTTTGTAATTGAACATCTACAAGCAAACGTGAATTGCCAATAGTGAGTGTGTTACTCACTTCCGTATCCTTAAAAAAATGTTAGAACTTACGTATGTCTGCGACAGCTTGGACTGCTTCTTCTTCTTCGTAAGTGGCGGTGTCACGGTTCTATTCTGAAGAATATCTTAAGTTTCTTGCCGCTGTACACACTCTTCTCCCAATTCGTCTGACAGTATAGAGTACTTGTTTGAAGTTTGATGCCGCGTACAGTAATGATATCTTCAGTAGCTTCAGTATCTTGAGTAGCTTGACGAACATACTTCTTGTTTGGAGTCTTTTTGCGCCTGCAAGCTTTAGCTAGACGTCCTTACTTGGAACAGGATTTGCATGTTATATTCAAAGCAAAACATTCACTGGCAAAATGATTTCCTTTAGTAGAACATCGGCTTCCTCAGTTTCAAGGGTAATCATTTCCTTGACTTCCATATTTTCTAACTCCAAGACTGTATTCAACAACTTTTCCACTTCAGAGAGAGCTGATGCTGCAATTTTCTTAAAGGAGGTCAGGGCTGATTCAACTTGGGAAAGAGAGTCCGTATCCTCGGCATTAGCACAATACAGAGACGCGCGACTTAAAATATCGTTGATCTTATTCCTTTGGCGATCAAGGTATTTTACATTGTTTGCGTCATGTGAATCAACGTCTTCTTCTCCCTTATGTTTCTTATTTTTAACTTTAGGAGGCATTTTGCTCTTGCAGATTTCCAGCAGTAAACGAGAAAAAGCTTTGGGTAACTATGACTAGGTGACACTAGCCAGCAAATAGATGTCAAGAAATTTCCCTGAAAGTGGGAATTTAAATAAAACAAGAAACAGCAGCAGTAACCCGTTGATAACGTTTAGGGCTACATGCTACTAGAAAATAGTTCAGAGCAAAAGGCGTCTCAGCAAATCATAGGAGTAGGCCAAAAATAAGTTCTTTTTTTTTTTCTTGCCGCAGAGAGTGTTGGGAGTTTCCAACAACTTGCCTAGATTTCCAAGCAGGTACACCGCATTTCCGAGTGAGGGAGGCAAACTAGTCGCCAAGATCTTGGCGAGAAATGCCACACTATGAAATGAGGCCGGTACAGAAGTTAGGCAAACTTAACGTCTAACTCTTTTGACAGATTTCTACCGTCAGTTGACGTATATCTTTGACGTATATCTTTACATCACCGCGCATGCACCAAATTTAGTGGTGTAGCATAGCCTATAATTTTTCAGGTCTACACCGTACTATCAGAATTTGTGCCTGGTTTGAAGATATTTGACTTTGAATTGGTAGCCTATTGGTTAAATACCTATTTCTAGTCTGGTCTGCTTCATGCCTCAAGAAGGCCTAGCTTAGCTCCAAGATCTTGACGAGTTCAAAACAAGAACAAATTTTAGTAAAGGAGGCATGAAGGCCAGGCAGCCATAGAGGCGTGGTATGCAGGGACAATACAGCATGGTTGGTTACACTGGAGCAATAGTAAGTACACAAAAATTATTTAGACCCCGCAAAAGATGCAGGAAAAGTTTATATTCTTAATTTCAAATTACTCTACATTACCCAGTTCAGACTGTTGTTATAATATAGCACAAGTTAGCAACAACAACTGCCCAGCACAAGATCACTTGAATGTCTGTTGACAACAGCACTAGTTGCGTCAAAGGATTAAAATTTAACCCCAAAGGGTTAAATCACAACGTATATGGTGAACGCGTGCTGCCATCACAAGTGCACACGTTCGTACAGAAGTCAAGTCGTGAGATGAAAAAAACGTTAACAGTTAGACGCCTAAAGGTTGAATCTGAGAGCTATAAGCACACATTTTTTCGAAGAATTTGTGTGGCAAAACAAGAACAAATAAAAGTAAAACAAAAGGCGAACGATCACCGTTTTTCATGCTTACCTTCAAAGCTTGTATAAGATGGGTTTTAGATTCGATAAGCGGGCTTTCGAAAGTATGTTGCGCGCTTTAATGAACGTCATTTTTCATTGTGGAGCACTTAAAAAACAGTCCGGACTATAGCGCAACGTGCTTGGTAACTTCGCCGCACTTCGCGCGCCTAGTCACCTCCGGAATTTTTGATGTTGCCATCAGGCAAGCATGAGAATTGGCTAATTGATATAGTTACATTGAATTTTATAGTTAAAATAACTTTAATTCAAATGAGCTCTCAGATTCTAGGAAGGAGCTTCTCTTAGCGTACTGCTTCAGAATCTTGACCATTCATGAACACCCAGTCCGAAAACTACTCTTAAATTACTATCCTTTTGAGCTCTATGATCATATAAGTGAACCACTATCATTTCGTGGTCGAGCACTGAAAGAATTTCAAGCCCTAAACCTCAATTTTACTGATGTACAGACCATCCCTAGGACATGCAGATACACTTGGGTTCAAATCCCGGCATTCTCAAACTTAGCTTCTTTCTCTAAGTCTAGCATGCCCGGTTGTGAATTTTTTCCTGAACCTTTAGGCAACTACAGTCTCACGGCAGCCAATGGCGTGGCAGGTCACCGGCCACAGTGGGAGGGGCGAAGGGTGATGGTTTGTGATGGTGTTGCACTTAGAAGCATACCTTGAAAAAACTATGTAAATTTACAATTTACGTGCTGTGAAGTTTATTCTAATAATTAATAGGCATTAATTAAGGTGTGTGATGTACTTGAACTTCATTTAAATGTGAGCAACATGTGAAAATTGCTCGTGTGTTAGCAGTTTATATTGAGTCTCTGTGTATTTTATGTACATGTTATAGGGAGTAAATGTCACTAAGCATATTGCGCGCAATGCCTAGCCAATAACTGAACTGAATCACTTCTACATTAAATGGATAGGCTTGTTTTCAGCTATGTTACACTAGGACACGTGCTATTAGTTCAATGGAGAATAATGTTGAAAGAGATGCGTGCACATCTATCGAAGTTTACAACGTTTTCTTTCTGAAGTATTACATAGGTTATATTCTCAGTTCCGCCCAGGCAAAAATTATTGCCGTAAGATTGTCGTAGGACTGCCGAAAAGAGTCACACTAGTCGAAATGAGTTGTAAATTGCCGAAATGAACTGCAGAATCGCCGCAAAATGAACAATTGGCCAATAAGGTAGTTTTGCAGCGATTNTCATAAAGAGAATCATCAGTTGCAGGGCTACGATACAAGGAGAATAAATAAAAATTATTCAGTCGGCCACACACCCTCACAACGATGATCTCATGACAGGCGCATTCGTGCACTGACTGCATCATGTAACGCCGTGGTTATTGAGTTAAACATCTGGTGCCAT
>LQNS02277014.1:207645-217725 GCA_001587735.2 Parhyale hawaiensis | reverse complement strand
AGGCTAAAATGAGAACTGGACTGCTGAACTTCAGGCCCTTTGATACTTCCTTTTCAGTCTTGGTTAAAGTACGACTTGAATAGTTAAATATTAATGCATCTGGGTCCAGACGTTCCGGTTTATCCTATAGTCCGAGGTGAAAGTTTTTTCCGCTTGACTTTGCTTTGTGAAAACAAAAGTGGAAGTGGAAAGTCAAGCGAAAAAAAACTATTTCATTCGGACTAGAGGATCAACCGGAACGTCTGGACCCAGATGCATTAATATTTAACTATTCAAGTCGTACTTTAACCAAGACTGAAAAGGAAGTATCAAAGGGCCTGAAGTTCAGCATTCCTCCAAAGAAAATAAATTACCATCAACACTTCCTTTCTTTTGAAAGACTATTCCGAAGTTTGAAAAATGAGAACTGGACTTTATTATGCTTGAGGCAGTCCTAATTCTTAGTTTGTTTGGAAACTATTTTACATGCGATGTATTTTAAATGATATGGATCCAGAAACGCACTCGTCCCAATTGAAAACAACAAATCTAAAAAACAAACACCATCAAATAAGTGACACCCTATTACTCCAGTCACTTTTTTTTCGTTTTTGACTCTTGCCGAAACTTATTATTCGGCCGAATATTCGGTTTCGGCAAAATTCACTATTCGGCACATCCCTAATTGCTACCTTTCTGAAATCACTAAAAATATTACTAAATGTTATTAATTCCATTCATTGTTTGATTATAAGTAGCTAGTTGCAGCTTAAAACAATTGAAGCGTGAAGTACGAGGGACCCTATGAAATAGAAAAACAATATATATTGAGTTTTACATTAATAACAGCTATAAGAGATTACTCTCACCTGAGAATATGAAATTGTATTTTTGGATATATAAGGTCATAAAAAAGTCATAAATATTTATCCTGAAAAGTCATAAAAAGTCATAAAATTTTCCTAACAATCTTCAGTAGACACCATGTATGTATTATTCCCTTCGGAAATCTAAGTGTAATGAATCCTGCTAATTCGGTGTTGTAACCTATCATGGAGCACTGAGACGGAGAGCGTCTTCATTATGTCATGAATTTAATGGTGCCTGTATATTATTATTAAATCACACAAGGCTGGCGACGTAGGAACGGAGAAACTCCATGAGGTTAACAAACCCCCACGCAACCAGCCCAGCGGGTGGAAAAACAAAAGAATGAAGAAAAGAGGATCCGAGATCACAGAATAGCTCTGTGTACAGATCCTTTAAAGCTGCCAATACCAGCACCAGCAAAGACAGAGCCATCAAGACCATTCCAAACATCCACACACGATGGAAAAAACGAATGGGAATACTGGCCCGTACGGCATCGTAACGGTNAAAGGGCACATGCTGCCCCCCTTATTGCCCCTCCACATGCTGCCCCCCCTATCGCCCCCCCACTGTCAGGGCAAGGGGGGCGGTCGCCCCTCCTGCCCCCCCCGTTCCGGCGCCCCTGTGGGTAGGGAGGCTTAAACTGGGAATATAACAACTGTGAAATGTACAATTGATGTATTCCATAATTTTGAACCAGATGAGACGTATTCCCTGCTGGGTAGCTACAGTAAGTTCACTACTTTTATTGATGTGCATTTCTCCCTTAGCTTCTCATTCCCACCATTTGGTGTAAGAGCAAAGCTTTCAGTGTAAGGAAGCTTTATTTAAACTATTTCGGTTGATGCTAAAGTGCACATGCTATGTAGAAAGTCACAAAGGACAGAAAACATTTTGTCTGAACTTTAAGATGTCATTCTTGCGTGGTGGACATTACGTCCACAGCCACCATTGCTCCCTATCTGCGGGCTGTATGATCAAATATTAGTGCCGTCGCCCCTCGACACTCACACTGCAACTGACTTCTGTGAAAATTAATAGGGGATAGAGATGATGTTTTGTAACAGGAAAGCTTTGTAGGTTTTTTGTGGGGGGAGGCATAGTGAAAATTTCTTGTCATATATATGTATATATATTTATTTGCAAACTGATTACTTAACGACTTGGTAACATCTTAGTCACTGTGTTCTGCACTAGCTTGGACTACGGCATGGAAACGGTAAAAAAGTATATGAAGTAACCATGACATTCAGTGCCCTGTACGTATCCATACATTAAAAGTAAGCACTTGCTTTAAAGCTGGGTGATTTTTGTTTGATTGTTAGACAGTATTGATTAAACAGTTGGGTTCAGAGCAGGGGATGATCATTGATAGGGCCACGAATCATTTCCAATGAAGGAAGGGTATCTTGCTCTGCAACAGGTTGAGTTTCTTTTCGATAGCCTATGTGCTTAGCAACTCGGTCTGTTTAAAACTGTACCAGCTTTTTTAAAAGCTCTACTCCGCTTCAACTAGCATACCCAGGAGGCATTGTTAGACTTGACAAATGTTGCAGAACACAATCTTCGCCCTATAGCTACTACCTAGCTAAATGAGTAGCTACCTACGATATTTGTTTTTATCTCACAGTTTGTGTATGGCCACGCTGCTGAACACGAATGTAGAGAGCTACATAGGCCACATGCTTTGCTCTTGTCTCACCATTATTCTGTTGATGCTACTGCAACATAAACTTAGTGGGCTGACTGTATTATCTGGTTATAATAACTGGCTGTGAAGTATTTGACTGACTACAGTGTTGGAGTAATTGCTATTTTTTGTTTTGCAGGTGATGGGGAGTTATTTTGGCAAGATATCGGAGGAAAATGTCAAGAACAACTTTGTCCTCATATATGAGTTGTTGGATGGTATGTTGTGGTGACTATATCTGCCAGCTACTAGGAATTTTCCTATAACTAATACAAATTGTTGTACGGTACATGTGGCAGTATGCACTCTAGTGTTGATTATTTATAGGATTATCTTCCCCTCACGGAGGCACCCTTCGGGGACCTGGGATGAGCCATAGGGTTGGGTGAGTTAAGTGCGTCAATACTTCATTTTGGGAGCAGCGCCCCAAGGAGACTCGGTAAGTTACCTTGGTCTTAACTAGCCAGATCTTTCGGACATCTTCACAGGTCCTGCATGCCTACGTCGCTTGCCTTTGCTTTCATACTCAGCCGTCAGGCTCATACCTACTTTGGCGGGCCCTTTCCCTGCCACGATATATATGTGTCGGCATCACGCCGAGTGCCTTCTCCGCAGGGGCTGTAGCATCTGGCCGCAGTTCCTGCTGAGAAGTTTTGTAGAGTTAGGTAGGTCCTCTATATTTCCCATTCTGTTTCGCGAGGTGGGCCGACGAATTGTGGTAAGCGACCCATCCCATGGGACTCCCTATCTGCTCCCGTGTAGGGGGCCACGGAAAGGACCTCCCGCATGAGTGTTAGCTTTCTTGTCTTTTTCATTTTTCGTCTCTTTCCCTGCGCCTCATGGCTGAGTGATTGCGTTCGGCCGAGCCGTGCTGGGTTAGAAATGCTAGCGCCTTATTTCCTGCCAGACATGATGCACCTGACCGAGATTGTACTAAAAGAGCTCATCTGAGTTCGACTCAACTTCTAAACTATATTATACAACATTGGATTGCTGTTATATAGCTAGTCTTCGTTTCTCATACGGCGGGGAAACCCTCTTTATAATAATGATGCTTTCATACTCGTACTGATGTTCCTTTCCTCTGTTGTTCCTCTTGTTTCCCGATTTGCTGTGCCCATGAGCGTTTATCCTGTTTTAGAACACCCTCGTTCATGGGTTCCAGGTTTCTGTCGACATATTTCATGCCGTCTTATTCAAACGGGACAGAAAGCGGGTAGATTAATATTCATTGGTTTTTCTTATCCTGAAGATAACATGTTAGTTACATTTATCTGATTGTTGCCTTATGAAAATGATACTGAATGCGTGTCTGATATACTGTTCTTTTGAGCTACTCGGGCATTTACGGCCCAACTCTTTATGTATGGCATAGTCTCCGACTCGGAGTCACCAACTACGTCATGACATGATACTGAATGCAGTTTTTTGTTCTTAAGACTCTGATAATTATTGTTTATGTCTTACCCGCCAATGTTCTTGTAGCTTAGAGTTACTTGACTTTAAGTGCTGCCAATGTTAGCCATTGCTTGGGGAATAGCAGTTACTATATATTATTTAGACGCTGTTGGTTTACTTACTTGATATATAGCCAATAGAATTCTTTTCGAATTGAAGTGAAGAAATGTTTCCGGTGTAGAGCACAGCTACAGAGATGATGAGTTTTGTGTAATGTTGCAGAAATATTGGACTTTGGGTACCCCCAGAACACAGACCCCGGTGTGCTAAAGACCTTCATTACCCAGCAAGGCATCAAGACTGCCAGCAAGGAAGAACAGGCTCAGATAACATCACAGGTTAGGTGTCATCCGTGTGTCATTTGTTATGTACAGAATTGTAATCAAAACACAGTAACGGGTCTTGTGAACCATATAAAAGCGCACGTTTTTATCATAAAGTTTATTCTCTATATCCGTATATATGATTACAGTGTTGAAAATGATGCTATATAAGAATGCCTTATATCCATTAAGCATATCCTCACTGATGCCCTCACTTTGACGCTCAAAGTCAGGCGCACTTTGGAGTGCCTGCCACGCTGGAGAATATCCTCACTGGTAATAAAACATCATTTCAAGGCCCATTACACTCCTTTGTTACTGACATAAATCTAATAAATCATATATGACGAGACACTTGAAATGTAAAAAAAATCCAAGTGAAAACAAATCTAGAACTACCAAAACGATACCTGACCGCTATAAGAATATTATACTGACCCTTATTATGAATCGTAAAAGAGAGCGATACACCATCAACTAACTTGACTTTTTTAGTAAGAGGTTCTTGTTTCTGATGATAGAACGCTGTTGTATCGTGCACCCATCGACTACGGCGGGGAAACCCTTAATATAATAATAATATAAGAATGTAGAATGGTAAACTATAAGAAAGAACTAGCTGTATAGTATATTATCTGCAAAGGATTGGGGTCATATAAAATCTGCTTGTTTTTATGGACAAAGAGTGATTTTCAAACATGTAGATATGTCACAAAATGCTTGTGTATTCCTCTAAATTTAAAAAGAGTCGATATGGACATTCTAATTGTGTTTTTCTGCGTAGTTGTCAATAGCAGGCTGAGATGAAGTACCCTAGGTACTTCAAGTACCGTCATTGTCAGCTACGCAAATACGGAGAAACAGGAGGTTGATTCTACGTGCTTATGTGCCCTCTTTATTCAACTATAGGTATCGACAATGGAGCTGGGCATGAGTTTTAAAAGACTACCTTTGAATTTGAAAGATCCTATTTTGAAGAAATTTACATTTTCTCAACTGTACACGGACACATTCTCTGTCTTGAAATGCACAGCAACACCAGTGGACGCACACGTACCAGCTATTATTTGATGATTATTTTTAGTTGGAATGAAATGTTGCTTTATCCAGCACTTCATGAAGTGCACTCCTCTGTAGGTGACGGGCCAGATTGGCTGGCGGCGGGAAGGCATCAAGTACCGACGCAATGAGCTCTTCCTGGATGTGATCGAGTATGTCAATCTCCTCATGTCTCCTCAAGGTGAGTGATCAGTGCTGAAGTGTGTTACATTGCCAACCTGCAGGTTAGGTATGTCATGTGTGCACCATTGCTACCGGCCACTCAAAAACGGTATTGCAAAAGTAGCCTACGGCTTATGTGTGCTAACTTGTTGGCACAAACTCGCGATAAGAATGACAAGTGTCTATTTTACTACCTGTGCGTTAGTACAGCGAGTCACTTTTCATTTAGTCGACAAGCGAGTTCATATAATGTTGGATCATTTCATAATGATACCTTCCATCGACATCATTGCTCCAAATTGGCAGTAGCTATCTCGTGTAATGGTCAGATGAATAATTTGCCATGTTCTCCAACTTTACGCAATTTTGCAATATTTCAAATTAAGGAATCAAACGTTCATATGATATAGCTGCTCAGTTTGTACCCTAGATATTCGTACCCACTTTGCTTTCCTTCCCGCTTTCATACTCCTACCGTACTGGCTAATGTTTTATTCTATTCATCCACTTCTTTCCCGACTTGCTGTTCCCATGTGCGTTGATCCTGTGTGAGAACACCTTCGTGCATGGGTTCCCTGTTTCTATCTTCATACTATACGGTATGTCCCTTGCTCTTTCCTCTGTGTTATCGTTCTGTTCGGCAACGGAGTCTTGAACTTTTTCACTATAACTATTGTACCCTGAATTAAGTAAATCGTTCATGAAAATCGAGTCTGTTTGCCATCAATTTGTCGTCTTCGCCTAGGACAGCTCATTTTTGCTGGTTTAGGGAGACTTAAACACTAAAATAAATGATAATCATAAAATGTATCACTTCCATAGTGGCCGGAGCCCGTGAAGGTGCCATTATTTGTTATAACATTCGCTGAGACATAGACACTGAAACTACACTACCGTGCTGCAGGTCAGGTGCTGTCGGCGCACGTGGCTGGTAAGGTGGTCATGAAGAGCTACTTGTCTGGTATGCCTGAGTGCAAGTTTGGCATCAATGACAAGATTGTTATGGATGCCAAGAAAGGTGAGTTAGGTGATGATGGCAAGCTGCCGTCAATTGTGTCCAGTCCAAACCTCCATTTCATCGAACCTATCCATGTAGCCTGGCTTCTTGCCTTCACTTTACAATGAAGAAGAGCTAAGCTAATGTTCGTCATCTGTTGTTTATTAGCAGATTTGCTGGTAAAAAGTTTTTTGTGAAGTTACGCTAATGGTGCCGTAAAATGCAGTAGCCTGCTTTACAAGTTATTGAAAAATAGTTTATAAAAATTTGAGATTGCTTGCAGTTTTTAGGAAACATTCTGAAGTTCCAGATATGTATTGAAGTTTTTAACAAAATACCTGAAAATTGGGGCCGTCCCTGTTACAGCGCAGAGTTTGTTGAGATCTGCACTGCAGGTGAACACACTCGAGCTTGTTTAGTGTAAGCTGCTGGATAGGCTGGTAGCTAAATAGTTCCGCTATGCCACAAGGTTGGTAACAGTCCTGCAATATATTGACCTTCACATTGCCTGCATCCGACATTTTCAAACAATCACTCGAGATGCCGTCCAGTGATGGCGTTTTGGTCTTTGAGCTGCGGCAACAGAACACTTTTTCTCAAAGTGGGTGCTCACGGCGACCTCTCACTTCGCTCTGTCGCTGCATGGCGGCAGTCACAAATATTAGGCCTTCTTAACGCTTGCAACACTGCACACGTGTCCACGCATAACCCTGCCCTCAGGGGTAGACTATATTCTGGCGGGCCCTTTGCCTGTAGGAATAACAGAGTCAGAACTCAAAACTTGGCTATTTTGAGTTATTGCCACCAGTGGAGAGCCCGCGTCAAGTGCTGTTAGTGACAGTAGCGCCATAATTGCGACTTGAGTCTGTAAAAGTGGCAGCTTGAGAGTCTTCATTATTCAAGTGATAGTTGCAAATACACGGCAATATTAAAACGGTTTTGACCTCTCCTAAAAATCTAAATTTTTTGAGTTATGACACTGTTATCGCAAGCGAGCGGTACCTATATGGGTATCGTTCGCTCGAGAATTCCGAGCGCCTTTTCCGCAGATCCTGCTCCTGGCCGCAGTTCCTGCTGATTAGGTTAGTTTGTAGAGTTAGGTAGGTTCATTATATTTACCCGTCTGCTCCACAAGGTAGTCGCCGAGTGCTGGTAAGTGGCCCATCCCGTGGGATTCCTACCTGCTCCCGTGTGAGGAGGCCACGAAAAGGACCCTCCGCACGGGCAGTTCTTTCTTTTGTCTTCTCTTTTTGTCAATTTGGCCCTGTGCGGCGTGGCTAAGCAATTATATTCAACCGTGGGGAGGAGGGGGGAGGGGTTGAAGATGCTTTACGCCTTTTATCGTGCCAGCTTTTGAGCACACTGGCCTCTTGAGACCAATAGCTCAGACCTGAGCTTGCATATGAGACCGTCCGTAGGAAGTTCAAGATGGAATTCGCAGAGAGTTTGGCGTGAGGCGAGTGTGTTGCTCGCAGCACTAGTTAACCTTTTCCCTACGCCACTACCCACTCTAAACCTGTATTTCTTCTCCTGAGTAGGCTACAGACAGTCTGTTGGATGAAATAAGACCATTGCCACTTTTCTTTGACCTGATTCCCAAACGTCTCGGTAGGGTACGTAGATCGTTGCTGTATAGCTGCTTTCACGAATGCAGTGACATAACGGCTATAGTGCTCTGTTTCTCGTTTGATAATTTAGTTGAAAGTGTGTATTTTAGTAATACCGTAAATGGGGTAAAAGGTAACAAAATTACGCCATTATTTACACTTCTTCAATGATTTCTCAAGAACTCTATGTTCTATGTAAAAATCGTTTCAAGTATAAGCAACCATGACATTCTGTAACTAATGGCATATATGTCGTTTTAAGACCAAACTTGTAAGTACCAAAATTACGGTTGAAAAATAGCTACCAATTTACGCTAAAAAAAATTGGGGCAAAAGTAAACATCATTGAGGCAGAAGTGAACATATTTTCAGATATATTAGCCCATACTCGACACAAAACAGACATTATGGGGAGATCCAGGGAGGGATATATAGGGGGACACATGGAGACACAGAAACATGAAATTAGAGTGTTTTCCAGAAAATAGTTGGATCTGTTTACTTTTGCCCCCAAAAATGTAAGGGTTAATTCTACTTTAATAATTCAGGTCGTCGAGCAGTCTGGAAAATGGGAAAAAATCGCTCAGGCTAAAAGGGACCCGGAATTATAAAATTCGAGGAATTTCTGCGGGACTGTGGGTGGTGTTCCACGTGGGGTTATCTTTACGAATGTTGCATTCCCCCTGAGCCCGAGCCATATGAGGATTATTTGTGTTGCAGTGCCGGGTAAAGGTATACGACTGTCTAGCTCTATTTTACAGCAAATCTTGGTTATTGGTAACGGTTTCAGTGCCATTCAGCCCATTCTCAATAAATGATGAAGGAAAATGAACAATCTTACACTCAGGAAGTTTAAGCAAAATCAGGGAAAATTCTGAGACGCGTAGCATAGTGTTTGCTATTTTAACATTACCTCAGAAGATTGAAGTTGAGATCCCAGAAAAGATGTTTCGATATTGCTGTATGTCTGCTGTGGACCATAACATTTGCTAATAAAGTTCAACTGTAAAATATATAGTCTTAAATTGATAACATCTTGAACAAATACAAAGGAACATATTAATATATCTTTAACAAACTATAGTGATGAAATAGTATCTTTTAAACGTACAAGATAACGTATATGTTGCCTAGTGCACTATTTATAGTTTTAAAAAATAGTTTAGTACCGACAACGCATTTATACACTTTTGCTCCATATGTTAACTTTTACCCCAAATGACAGTACATTGTTTTGATGTAAGACCACCTCGACCATAATTTTGTTATGGTTAATATAAGCAAGTGATGAAGATATCGGATTAAAGCTTAGCCTTCATATCGGTACTTTTTCAAAACAGTGTCTAGGTTCGCTCATCTTATGCTATGGGGCCAGGCAACCCCAGGGGCCTTTGTAGGTTACCTTAGCCATTAGCTAGGCCTTCGGGACGTTTCTCTTTCGTGCCAACTTTGCTTGCTTCCCGATTTCGTACTCCTACATGCTCATGCTTTATTCTATTCTTCCGCTTCATTCCCGACTTTCTGTTCTCATGCGCGTTAATCCTGTGTGGGAACACCTTCATTCATGGGTTCCCCGTTTCTCTTGGCATACTATATGTCCCTTGCTCTTTCCTCTGTGATATCGTTTTGCTCGGAAACGGAGGCTTAAACTTCCTAACTATAACTAACTGAAGCACTATTTATTTTACGTCCCTATAACTTCACGATGTATTTGCACATCCAAGCCCTGTTGTTCAGTTAGGCTGATGTCACCTCCCTCTGCCCTGTTATACCAAAGATGCATTGACTATGTTACATACTCAGTGTTTGTATTGCTTCAGGTTCTGGTGATGAGTCGCAGCGGGCCGGCAAGACAAGCATTGCCATAGACGACTGCCAGTTCCATCAGTGTGTCAAACTGAGCAAGTTTGAGACGGAGCACAGCATCTCCTTCGT
>LQNS02277014.1:192867-205352 GCA_001587735.2 Parhyale hawaiensis | reverse complement strand
CAGACTGCGGAAGACTTGAGTACCCAGCTATGGCACCAGCCTGTTCATCTCCTCTCAAGGATGCCGTTGGACCAAAAAGGTCTCATCCGCCTTTAGAGTGGCATTTCCTCCAACTCAGGGGCTACCCAGAGCCCCAACCCAAAGCCAGCTCATACAAAGTGGCGTCCGGTGGCCGGACAATGGGGGCGGCCTGATTACGCGCAGGCCACGCTATATGGCTTACCCGAGTTCGTCTGGTTTGTGTGCTGCCCATTAGCTTGGTTAGGCATCTACTATGGCTGAGCCGAACCTATTCTTAGTGAAGCTAACACTCACTTTGCGGTACTACATACAAAACCAGAAAGAAGAGCACTGTTGTTACTGTCATCTAGAACAATATTAAAAGCAGACCGTATCTTCCGGCTCCTACTAACAAGGAAATTGAAACCATCGTTCTGTAGACGTGCTTACACTTCTGCACCAAATGTCTTGATTCATACTTTTATGAAAAACTACATGGAACAAAATTATAACATTGATATTTTCAAAGCTGTATGTGTAACACAACGAAACCTGTAACATAAGACATGAAATGATGCTGAAGCTCCCGCAGTTGAGCTGCTCGAAAGAAGGTTACCAAAGCTGTTGCTGTCGCCAGACGATTCTTGGAATGGTGAACACAAGCTATAGTAACTTGAAACGCAACGGCCTTTTCCGAAATGGGTCTTAGCTCAGGTTTTTTTTCTCCTGATTGCTTAGATTAACAAGAAGTAGGTAGCAGTTCTGGAGAGTACATTGTTCAGAAAGTAGTCCTCGGATGACTTAGCTAATCTGTATCCGGACTCCGGAGGTTGGGCACAATTGTGGACAGCATATCGGTAGATTTGTCATTATCCAGGAAACCAGCAACCGGATACGAGTTCAGATGGACAAAAGCTTATATCATTTGGAATGCAGCCGCTTCAGCCTAGAGGGACATTAATATGCCAGAGATGAATACAAGTGTGGGTTTTCGTGGTTATGTGATACTTGCAACGCACTCATACCCTCAAAGGGCATAGGATGAGCCATAAGTCGAAGGTTAAGGTTAGTTTAGGTTCGCCCATCCTATGTTATCGGGAGCAGCGCCCCCAGGAGGACCCTGTAGGTTACCTTAGCCATTAGCTAGGTCTTCGGGATGTCTGTCTTTCTTGCCCACTTTGCTTCCTTCCCATACTCCTACTGATCTTCCTTCCATTTGTTCTTCCACTTCTTTCCTGACTTTCTGTTCCCCTGCGCGTTATTCCTGTGTGGGAACACCCTCGTGCGTGGGTTCCTCGTGTCTATCGTCGCCTTTGTTGTGGATGCGGAGATTTAGACTGCTGAATATAATAATACAAAGCACTCACAGCTAGTTATGGTCTGACCGCAGGTATCGCACCACTAAAGATATCTCTCTGCCCTTCCGAGTGATCCCTCTCGTGAGGGAGACTGGCCGCACCAAGATGGAGGTTAAAGTCGTCATCAAAAGCAACTTCAAGCCTTCCCTTCTTGCTCAAAAAATTGAGGTACGTTTGCTAGTTTTCTGTTTATTCTTTCAGAGATCGAAAAGTGAAGCAGGTAGCGATATTGGCGTACTCCACCAGTACCATGCGGTTCACCATGTCACTGTAGCAGGGGTTTTGCTGTAAGTGTGTGTGTCGTTAGGCCTACCTGCGAATTGCGTCCGGAGAAGGAAGGGGAAGTGGAGGGAGATAGTCAGAAAGAGAAGTGAGAAGAGAGATAGAGATGCCGAGATAGTCCTTACAGAGATACACGGGAGAGAGGGCGGTTGAGAGCGCATTACAGGAAAACAAAGGGGAAACTGTTTACACTCTCATTGACGGAGAGGCCCCAAGTCCGATCTCGTGTTTGTAAGGAACGAGAGCCACACAACGGCCGGGTCTACCAACAGACATGTGTTAGTCACTCGATACCAAACAAAACGACATGACTTGAGATGTTTACCTTTGGAAACCTATGATTTACGCTTCGCAAAAGAAATCATTGATAAGCAGATTTCCTGCTCCGTGAAGATCAAACGCCGTATATCTAATTTCTATCCTGAAAAGTTGATACTTAATTTATGGTCTGATAAGCAACGCAAGAGCTTCAGAGTTACTTGATAATCAAGTCTTGGTTTAACCCAAGTCATCAGCTGCCCATTTAAAGTCATTATTCGTCGTTCCAGT
This sequence comes from Parhyale hawaiensis, assembly GCA_001587735.2. Classification (NCBI taxonomy): domain Eukaryota; kingdom Metazoa; phylum Arthropoda; class Malacostraca; order Amphipoda; family Hyalidae; genus Parhyale; species Parhyale hawaiensis. The sequence continues at coordinate 203,163 of LQNS02277014.1, read as the reverse complement.
TCAAAGTAAAATAAGTTCCCTTGAATCAAGTCTCAGCACATGACGTCCTTGCAGTACCTTTGTGCATGGGCTTTTTTTTCATCCACATGTTCTGTGTCTCCTCTATCTTGCTCTGCTTGATCGTCAGTGTAAAGGAAAAGGGATGTGTAAGTGCCACGCTGCCGAGTGTGACCCCCTGTCTACCGGAAAATCTTAACCCTGCGAGGAATAGCGCCCTTCATTGCAGCCATTAATATGAGCGATTTCTACGAATATCAAAATTTGAGCTGGTAATATAGTATTAACCGTAGAACACAAACCTTGGACGACATGTACGCTATATGTACAGGGATATTTGGTTTGTGTTGGGGATTCATTTACCCCATAAAGCCCTGGTAAAATGTTCGTTTCTCGAAGGAATAGCATTATCTGTAACGTCCTTGCGACCGTGGACTCGAGGTGTTCGCCATGCACCACCTGTTGCTGCACAGGGCTGCTGGTATATTAACATTGATAAGCACTACCTGTGCTATCCTTGCTTGCGGTACGTGTGTGTATTGTGTCCAGGTTGCTTGCAACGGGTGGACTACATGCCGCCAGTTTCTCTCCGCTCGAGTGTTTCTTTCTTCTGTCCTTTTCCCCCTCAAGGGGCATAGGATAGGCCATAGGGTTTGGTTAGTCAAGTTCGCCCATCCTATGCAATGGGGAGCAGCGCCCCCGGGGGTTTGTGTAGGTAACTTGAGCCATTAGCGAGGCCTTCGGGACTACTATCTTTCGCACCGACTTCACTTTTTTCTGATTTCATACTCCAACTATACTTGCTTTCTACTGTTCTTAGTCTTCTTTCTCGACTTGCTGTTCCCATGCGCGTTGATACTGTGTGGAAACGCCTTCGTGCATGGGTTCCCTTTTTCTATCCACATACTAGGTATATGTCCCTTGTTCTTTCCTTCGAGATATCGTCAGAAACGGAGCCTCAAACCTCTCACTAAACTAACTTAGTTTCTACCGTTTTTCGTTTCTGAGCCCTATGCGACGTAGCTGAGGGAATTTGTTCACCGCTGCGGTATAGCTAAGAGATGTTTTTGCCCTTCATTTCCTGTCATTAGGAGCGGCGCATCGAACTTAAGATCAATAGAGAAAACTCTGAATTTCACTGTGCACTTGAGACCTTCCGGCCAAAAGTCGAGAAAAAATCACTAAGATATGCGGCACAAAAAGGAACATGGATCTGGAAAGCGCTAGAAATTTTTCTCTTAATTACTTGCCGCCAGTTACGTTTGCGCTTTTCCCCGTAGGATTGTCAGGACAGGTTGTGGCCTTCCTCTATAGTTAGTATTGTTCCCGCACCTTAATGATAAGTGCCAATCCTGATCTTCCTACCGTAGTTCTTTATCTTTTTTGTCCTTTCATTGCGTGATTGCAAGACAGCCAGGGAGTTTCACCAGGGCCTGGTAAAATAGTTTTACTAGGGGTTTTACCAGGCCCTGGTAAAACTCCCTTGCCAACCCTGAAAGCAGCTGAAGTATCTCTGCAACGATGTTACCTCCACAGGTGCGGATCCCCACACCCCTCAACACCTCAGGAGTACAGCTCATCTGCATGAAGGGCAAAGCCAAGTATAAGGCAGCTGAGAATGCCATCGTGTGGAAGTGAGTATGGAGTTCTCCGTAGTTCCAGGCTCATGTCTTGAGTGTAAGAGAGAATATATTGATCCATGGCAATGCCACCTATAGCTCCTGTCCTCAGCTACTCATTGGGTGGAAAGCGGACGTGTGCCTTGCGTTCCCACTTTGCATCCTTCCAATTTCATACTCCTGCAGGTGTTACTTTCGTCTGTTCTTCTTTACCGTCTTGCTGTTACCATCGCCTTGATCCTGTGTGGGAACACCCTCGTGCATTGGTTCGACGTTTCTACTGACATACTGTATGTCCCGTATTTCTCCCACTATTAGGTCGCTGTTTTAGTAGAAACGAAGGCTTGAACTATTCAGTATAGTAATGAATAATAACCCGCCCATAACCAGAAAGCTAAACAGGCGCAGCCTTTTAACAATTTACCATTTTAGTGCCAAAAGTTCTAACTCAACTGGCTAAGTCCCTGTTGCTTTTTTTTTTTAGCGGAGCGTTGAGTGCAAAACCCCATAGTAGTGTAGCGTGCGCCTGTTCTCTTGAATGATTAGGACTCATTATTGGTAGGTGCTAATGGAGGTGAGATTTTGTAAATATGTATTCCAACATACAGTTCCTGTCATGAAAAAAAAGTTGATTTAGAGCGTTCTGAAGTTTGAGTTATTTCAACCATCTCAAGGCACTGGAGGGGCTTTGTTTTATTTTTTGTATTTAATGATAACTACAAGTACCAAAAACCTTTTTTCTATACTGTCTTCTACCACTGTATGAAAGCTGGAATAAATATTAAGTACCGTAAGTCCTAGGAATATCGTTGGTTCTGTGCCTCTAGCAAGATTATAAGGGTCACTTGACGCTTTACCGCCCAGGGCCTGAATTCTCTTACTGCTCATAAAGTGACAGGAGCGTAAAACTCGGAGTTCCGTGATTAACCACCTGCAGCTCGGCTCCGATTTTTGTATCTGTTTTCATAGTACAGTGGCCGCAACAACAAAGTTTATTCCTGTGCATCAAAAACAAAGTTATCCCTTAATTCGCCAATGATTTTATTGCATTTCCCGTCATATGCGAGGTGAGAGGAGGGTGGTATGACGTGTGTTGCTTCACCCCAGCGCCACGCACAAATTCCCGCTCCACAGTCAGTCTGTGATCTATCAGAGCTCGAGCAGAGTACACGCATGTTGCACTGGTTCACGGGCCTCTTCTTTCCTACCTTTCCACTTATTTTGGCACCATACCATAAACCACCACGGCATCACAATGGGTCGGAAGAAGTTTACCATTGAAAAGACTTCAGCCGTCACCCTAATCGATCTGGGAGTGCCGGTGAACCGCGTGGCTTTCCAACTGAATGTCAGCCGAGTTTCCTTCTTCAAGCGTTAAAAATCGGGTGCCGCACTTCCTGTGGGGACCATACAGCCGCGCAAAGTGGGATGTGGGTGCAAGAGAAAGACAACAGCAAGGACTGATACGGTGTTTTTTTCTCTTGCGCCCACATCCCCCTTTGCATGACGTTATGATCCCGGCAGGAAGTGCCGCAGTTGATTTTTTACGCTCGAAGAGTGACACTCGGCTGACATGCAGTTAGACAGCTACGCGGTTCACTGGCACTCCTAGCTCGATTAGGGTGACGGCTTAAGTCTTTTCTTCTATGGTAAGCTTCTTTCGACTCATTGTGATGCCGTGGTGGTTTATGGTATGGTGCCAAAAAAGTGGAAACGTAGGAAAGAAGAAGCCTTGGACCAGCGCAACACACGTGTACTCTGCTCGAGCTCCGATAGATCACAGACTGACTGTGAAGCGGGGATTTGTGCGTGGCGCTGGGGTGAAGCAACACACGTCATACCACCCTCCTCTCACCTCGTATATGACGGGAAATGCAATAAAATCATTGGCGAATTATGTGATAACTTTATTTTTGAGGCACAGGGGTAATCTTTGCTTTTGCGGCTAATGTAAATAATTTAATGTACAAATAAAGCCAATTTTTTTACAAAGGGAAAAGGGACTATGCAAAATTTAGCCATAATTTTAATGCATTTGTGCCTGCAACTGCACAGTTACAATCTCAGTTCTGTCAAGCGTATCCTAGTGCTGAAGTCGGCTGTGAATGGCTTCTTTGTGAATGATCCATCTTAGCGCTTCGGGCGGCCTTGGACTGCTAGTACTTCATTTAGGCTTTATTGCCCGTCCCTAGACGCCTGGGTGTGTAGTTTTAATAGTAACTAGAGCGACACTCCCGACAGCGTAGACACAATAGTGAGAGGCAGAATGGTCGTCAGGCAAACGAACGAACGGACATCACCAATAGATAATGATTTACTCGTCAAGGACATTCGTCCCCTTTCCTACGATCTAATTCCTGCGAAATTTGATCCTTAAGGTAGCTATACAGTGAAGGTTTTTGCTCTGTCGGAACTGTAGCAGAGCATCTTCCGGGCAGTCAAGCTGGAGTATTTTTTCCAGTACCGCTGCCGCCTTCACACCAGCCGAGCTTCAATCTCCTGAAGTTTGTTGCCTTTACACGGCTAATCGTCAAAATAAAATTGAAAAGTGTGGTACATTTCTTCTTGAGTGCTAGGTATTAGCTGTGGGAATTGTAGCGACCCTCCCTCCCTTTCAATCCCGTTTTATTATATATTTTACTATTGTCTTCTTTTCGGTGTCCAGGATCAAAAGGATGGGAGGCATGAAGGAGTCGCAAATATCTGCCGAGATCGAGCTCCTGCAAACCGACAATAAGAAGAAGTGGACGAGACCGCCCATTAGCATGAATTTCGAGGTGAGACTTTTCTTCTACTATCTACTATGGAAACCTCTGAGTTTTTGTTATCTTCTGTGTGTGGTTTTTATCTCTGGGTATTGCGCTCATGTTGATACTAAGAGCACATCAGGATTTTGCATCGCCTCGAAATCAGCACAGAAAATGATTTTGTAGTGAAGTCAAAGTGTTGACAACTTTGGGCCAAGTTCGCGAATTATCGGACAAAAGCTACCAGCCCTGAGACTTGGCAATTAAACCTTGTTATTGTGGAACTGATATGATGATGCCATCAGGGGCATATTGTGGCGGACCCTTTCCCTGCCACAGTATGTTTGGGCATTACGCACCCAAGGGTCCCGGGTGCCTTCTCCGCAGGGGATGTTGCATTTAGCCGTAGTTCCTGCTGACGAGGTTAGTTTTGTAAAGTTAGGTAGGTTCTCTATTTTTCCCGATCTGTTCCTCAAGGTGGGCTGTTGATCGAGACAGCCGACCTAGTTCGTGGAACTTCTCTACTCTCTCTCGTGTGGACTCGAGTGTCTTTCTCTATTCTTTGCGCCTTTTTGCCACCAGTAGTAGCGCTCTGAGCCAGCCAATCGAGATTTTCCAGCAGGAATGCAGGGATAAAATATTCCTACTGAGCTATGTAGAAAGACCGAGTCTGCACCGTACGGATCACTCATGCTGGAGGGTCTTGCCGGTTTGTGCCCTGTGAAGTAAGCATAGGGACTTTATGATCATGGTGAGGTGCAGTACACGTAACTGGCGTACGTGCCCACCTACAGTCTCGCTGCGTTTAAGATTTTAACCCGTCAACGCATACTTCCCATTTTTATGAACGCCATTTATAGTGCTCACCTTAGGAGGAATGGCTTTTTTTATGCGGTGATAGGCTCAGCGGTCGAGCAACTACCGTCATTACTTTTTAACTTGTGTGCTTAAATGTTAACCTTAGCCGGGCTTTCGGCTGAGGTTAACGGGACATACGATAGGCCATAGGGCTAGGTTCGTCCATCCTATGTTATGGGGAGCAGCAACCCCATTGGACCCTGTAGGTTACCTTAGCCATTAGCTAGGCCTTCAGGACATGTCTTTCGTGCCCACTTTGCTTCCTTCCGACTTCATATTCCTACTGATCTCATTCGTCTGTTTTGCCTCTTCTCACCCGCCTTGCTGTGCCCATGCGCGTTGATCCATGTGACCTTAGTTGTGGAGACGAAGGCTTAAACTCTTAAATAAACTTATCTTTTGTTCGTGCCCGCTTTGCTTCCATCTAATTTCATGCTCCTTTTAACTCGTTCTTTTTTTTCGACTTGCTGTCCCTATGTGATTCAGTGTGTGGCACACCGTCGTCATGGGTGCTACAGTTTACTTGACATAGCCTACTGTGTGTCACTTGCTCCTCCGCCTTTTTGATCGCCGTTACAGTGAAAAGAGGAGGATTAAACATTTTTCAATCTAATAATAATCAGATGTTAGCCCCTGATTAGAAGTGTGTCTAATGTTCGTCAGTTTCTAGAGAAGCTGCATGCTTTCGATCACCAAGCTAATTAACCAGTGGCCTTCTCAATCTTCAGCTTTTACGGATCCACGCGAGACTTTTCTCGACCCCTAAAGTAGTGTCTGATTCTCTGGCTCTGTAGCAGTAAAGAATCTTTGATTTTTCTCACCAAGCAAATTATTCGTGCTCAACAATTCGTGGACTTTGCTGGTTTTCTGCCATTTCTGAGTTAGTTGATCACTGTCGCATCGTTGTAATTCATGCCTGTGCACCGCATCCATCGCGCTATCCTCATAACTACTCCCGCAAGTGTGGTCTGCGCCTGCTTATCTTCATCATCCAAAACCTACCAAATATTTAGCTGCCACGGCGAGTTTTTGATTTTTGTTCGTGGCTCTTCTGAACAAATTGCGTGTCTCGCCAAATTCTAAGTGAGGCAATATAAGTCTCTTTAATACTGGTCGTTCGAAACTGTTAATGCTATGAAGACCAGCATATTTCATAAACGTTCAAGTAATGCTTTTCCGACAAGATACTGGAATTCTAGTCGATACTTAGGGGATTCAGTTGAATACGTACGCAGGGTCGCGGTCAGAATGCTATATACTTTGGAGGTTATAGAATATTGAGTATTCGACGCAAATGGCCGGTAGACTTGACCCTTTAATGCATGATTTAATCCCCACATTTCCGTAGAAAACTCACCAGCTATTTGGTGAGTGTCGTATATGGCACGCCATGCATTTAGGAGTTAAAAAAAACGGTGGTAAGAAAGCTGCTTTTTCAGACTGACCGACAACAAGCAGATCGAGGGTTACGAATGAATGCCTCCTAAACCCGCTTGCAGTACCCACTAAGATGCCTTTTCTCTATACCGCAGGTACCGTTCGCACCCTCGGGCTTCAAGGTGCGCTTCTTGAAGGTATTTGAGAGCAAGCTCAACTACTCGGACCATGACGTCATCAAATGGGTGCGCTACATTGGACGGTCAGGCCTGTACGAGACTCGCTGCTGAATGTGTCTTGTCCTTTGCTCTGTAGCGGCCGCAACTTGGCTCATGAAATATTCCGGTACACAAGAAGCTTTTCTGTACACTCGCTCCTTTGTTGGAGCTGCAGATCTTTTGATAATTTCGTTTCATGTGTTCAAATCTGTCAGTGTCTTGACCGACACTTTGACTATACTTGTAGCTCGTTCGATTACTGTTGCCGATTTAGTGGAAGATACTGTCACGTGTTCATCAGTTATTGGCTGCTCTAATTTTACCTTGCTGCAAAAAAGTTCGCTGTTGCAATATCGCGAAATTATCTTCAGAATTTTGTATCGTGTGTGCTAGTGTTTGACGCGATGCTGCTGAGGTTCGCTATTCTCTCGAACAAAGTTTTTCTTAGCGGGAGCTGGTGCATAGTTTGTGTGGGGATGTTAAGACTTCCTCATGTTTGAAATTGTACCGCTTCTGCTACACTAGCGTAAATTTTGTCTTTTCCTTTCTTGTAAGTTTCGTGCAGTTAGAAGTTTCTTCGTGAACTTGGTGTAAATTTTGATATCACAGTTGCATGTGTCCCGTGTATGCTGCGCCTGTGGCGAGGGTCTCCACCTGCTGTTGTTCGTGAGTTTCAACTTTGATGTTAAAGAACTAGCTAGTGCAGGAAGTCGCCACTTAAGACTGAGGATCCTGGTATATTGTTACTAGTGTAAAGATATTGTAGGGTTCGTGTTGTAGTAGGACTGTAGAACAGGGAGCGATTTGCTGCAGTGGACCGCCAGCACCCACAAGTCCTTCATAACAGGGAAAAAGTGCCACATTTCTTTCGTTTCTGTTACCCCTGGAGCCAACAGCATGTCCCTGTGGCAGCGTCGTGTGTCGTCCATCACTCCCCAGTCACTGGCTGGTGTGGACGCCTCTTGTTGGTGACCAGACTCCACTCGGATGGTGCTGCTGTGCTGTGGAGAGTCTGGAGCCTCCTTGATGGTGCTTCGGTTCTGGGGCCCTAACATCCATCATCCTCCTACCCACCCTGGCTCGCGCGCTTCAACCTGCTGCGCATCCGCGGTTACCTTCGTCTGCCCAGGCAACCCAGTAAATTGGCCGACACGCTTCTGTGCCCCGCAAGAGGAGCGGCAGACCGGTAGTAGCTGTACAACCACTCTCCTTACGTTTACCGGAGACGTAGAGGTACTAGCGGGGAACAATCGACGCCTACCTACCCTGCTCTCTGTGCACCACATCACATAGCCACGATGCAACTCTGTAGAGGTCTGGGATCTGTGGGGCTCTCAGTTGTCTGATGTCGCCTGCTTGAGGGACGCGAGTCTTCTCCGCCCGACAGGCTAAAATGGCCCAACAAAAATTCCGGTCATCAATGTTGAGAGCGATTGGGTCCAATAGAACTTGCAATTCAACAAAAGTTTGCTGTCAGTCTCCTTGCTGCTTAGCTAAGACTATCGACTTGGGTTGTTATTGGATTGCCAAACAGTCAGACCTGCATCCCTATGAAAACGGCCGACTCTGGGCAACTCCGCAAATGTAGCGCTGCAATAATGTGTTACTTTCGTAGGAGATGTAAGGCCGGTCAGTCATTAGGTGTTGGGCATTCAGGCAGCGTGGACTGGCGCCGCTACACTCACGTCCAACCTCCTCCAGTTTGGGTTGCTCATGCCTAGAGCATGGCGCCCTCTGTATTAACCTGAGGAATGTTGACGTACCTCCTCGACCTACGAGGAAGTACCACGCAATATGTAATACGTGTAGGTTCTGCACCTTTTCAAGTGTATATCTGACTGTTACTAGTTGTATTTGCTTTTCGTACACATAGATTTATCCCACTTGTTATGTAGCTAGCAGTGGATGTGTAATTCCTTCCCCTGCTGCCCTTGGCCACATGTAATGCCCCGACACTTGCTGCAGTTCCGCAGCCTTTGTGCTTCAAGAGCTCTTAGCGTGCACATAGTGGCCCCATAGCTCCTGTTCAGTCTCCTACGACCGCCAGCTCTCCGGCCAACAGCAACCGTAATTAACATCGGATTGCGCTCGTATGCAACCGCCGTCTCAAAATGCATTCTTCCAAATCAACTTTACTTCACAAATACGCGTGCTTCGAGGCTGTTAATGACGTTCAGTGCTACTTGATGTTAGCGCACCTATTTAGTATTAACTAACTCAATACTGCATTGAATGGATTTGAGACGAATTTATACCTGGTAAGCATGGCTTCGCGCAGTTCATGCACCATAGCAACGAACAGGAGCATTCTTTCCAGTTACGTTATTATGTGTCGATGGTTCCTGCCCCGAGCGACACAAGTTGTGCTAGCAATTCCATCATATAATTAAGAGAGTTACGATAGTAATATTGACCATTATGTTTTTGTTGAGGTTTGCTGAATGCTGTGCGTGTAAAGCGCAGTGTTGGTCTTTTTTCTGTCCTAGATCTTAAGTAATTGTAGCCCTAATTGATAGAAGTATGTAATATTAATATCACTCTCATTGTCTGTGTGTAATATGCATGAAGTGTGGGCCCGTAGGTTTCGTTGTAGTATTGTTTGCAGAGTTTTCTGTCTTATCCCTGTTGTTAGGTCGGCGGAAGATGTATGGTATGCATAGAGGTTGTACGTGGTGAGCTGAAGTTTGTGTATAATCGTGAATATCTTTGGAGCACGACGCGTTGTTCTAGGTCCGCTTGGTATCATTGATGACTTACCTATGAGCTCAGAACAATAATTATTACATTATCAACTAGCCGCTCATTGACAACAAGATGTTGACGAAGCGTACTTTCGGCTGTTTATTCCTGCCAGCTGGTTCGGAAAATCGCTCCTTCGTTCTTTGGTGAGTTTCTGAAAATGTACGAGTTTAGTAGCCGTTGTTTTGTGCATTGGATACAATATAGTGCATCCGGCTCTGAATGTTGTTGTATCTACACCTAAATGTGGTCCTCGTCAGGTAGGTGGGGAAGTGGAAAGAGATAGTCAGAGCAATGAGTGAGAAGAAAGACAGAAACGCGAAGGGGGTCCCGTCATAGATGCGGCAGAGTGAGGCTTAATGGAAGTGAGATTCAAGAAATATATTGTGCATTGTATACAGTCATGTGCATGCGGTACTGAATTATTTAGTGCCATGCCTGCAGTCGTGTGTGTGTCCAAGAAGTATTGCGTGTTTGTGACCCTCTATTATCAGGTCCGTAGCTTGGTTGTCATTAAAGCTCCACACCGGTCAATATTGCCAACAGACCCGACGCTAACGTGTTTTTGCTCTCGAAGAATTTCCCTTTTTTTTTGTTTGTTTCATTATTTTCTAGATTAAATAATTTATGCGTATTTTCGTAATGTTGTCGGACTGACGTGAGATACTTGTTCTTGCAAATCTTTATTTAAAACTCCTGTATGTAATTAGTAACATTAAAGTTGTTAGTATTCAGTGCGTC